>PVJO010024722.1:0-23946 GCA_004026905.1 Hystrix cristata
TTAGTGTCTGCTGTCTGCAGGAAGAGAATCAATGTGGGGGTTGAGTCTGTTAGTTAAAATTAATTTAACTCTAATGTTCATTTACAACCCCTTCTGGAACTATTATATCTCTCAAAACCTTAATGAAATTTCAGCACATGACACTGATGGGGCAGTTTTGGTAAAAAACAAATTCTGAATAAATAAGATTCAAAGCCAAGAATCTGAAAGGTTCTTTGCTGAGGGAATATAAATTCATTGAACTATTAGTGGGAGCCAAGTAAATTTGTAAGCTTTAAATTCATCTCAGTTCAGGAAAGAGCACTAGAGATATTTTGCTACTCATTATGTGTTTACTTATCAAGATTAAAAGATTTTTTTAAACCCAAATTATAGCTCTCTAGTACTTCCTGTGGAAACTAGTATGGCTGTTAATGTTCTGTGTATCTTCTCATGGAGCCAGTGTTAAGTACAAATTACTATTAAGTATGATTTAATGGTCTTAATTACAGTAGATTTTGGACTGGTCAATATAAGTTCAGAGGAGAGTACATTTATCTTACCATTTTTCCTTCCAATAATGTGAATGGCATATATCATGATCTGAAATTTCCTAATATCCTTAAAATTGAAAAAATGTGATTATCAACATTATAAATTAAACCATATGTGTTATGTTCTTTCATACAAATTCAGAAGTCCACTGAATCACTTTAATGTGCTTCTATTCCTTGTCTAGGAAGACCTTAGACTCACTTTGTTATTGTAAATTAATATTTTTAGTACTATACACTTTCTTTTTCAAGAATTATTATGTTTTCATCTTTTTTGTATTGATGTAAAATAATTGTACAAATGATTCTATATTAAAATGGCATTAATCTTGCTTATCATTCTTTTGTTAAATAATTTACCCATTCTTGGACTCTGTTTCGATTTTTCTCTTTTGGTCCTAAGGACTTTTTAGTCCTCAGAAATCTGTGGTGCTTGTTTTATTGCTATTTTATTATTTTATCCTAAACATAGGATTTTGATTTTTTTAATTATTATTTGATTTTAATGTTGTGGAAATGCCCTCTCAGGACAAACTGAGTTTTTTCCTTTATAAGTAATACTTGGCCCCCTGCAAAACCCAACCCCTTCCACCTGACTCTTTAGAGGAAATTAACTTTCTTTTTGACATTCAAGTATTTAACCAGGATATGACTAAGTGCTGATCTCATTTTAACAATGTTGTTGGCTATGTTTTGAACAGACACCTTTGATCTGCAAATTCAGATCTTCAGCTCAGGAAAGTATTTCTCTATTGTGCTTAACTTTTCTTTTGCTTTCATGCACTTCTCTCTCATTTTCATCTGTCTTTGATCTGGGAGAGTCATTCCACCTTCTCCTTCACACAGCTAATTCAGTTTCCACAGTAGTGATTTTACTCTTTATTGGTTATAATGTCGTTTAAAACTTTAATTATAGTAATATTAGCTTCTTCCTATGTTTCACTATTTACCTACCTTCCTTTGCTTTTCTGTCTGAATGTCTGAGACAATGATCTGATCTTTTTCCTTTGTCTCAGAGGCTGTTTAATTGAAATTTATTGTAAGCACAAAGCAGGTGCTATCTGAAGTTGATTTCTGTTTTAATATATAATTTTTTCAGATGGATGCTCTTTCTCTATTTCTTGATTACAGGGTTATCTACCTTTGTTTTGGAGAATGTTTTCATATATTCTACATTGTTCATCCATCCTTGAACATGGAGGGATTGATTTAGGCCTGGCAGTAAGTACAAAAGAGGAGGGCAGGTTCTGTGTGGGTCCTTGATTCCTAATACCCCTAAACCCATTAGGACAGACTCTTTAACGTTTAGGTTGGTGCATGAGCTGAAGTGTTCTCATGGTTAGTTCAGTGATCTCACCAGGCAGCTGGAAAGGGAGAAAGATGTAGGGCTTTGGGAGGGTCGGAAGAACCACTTTGTCTCTGGACCATCAACCCTCTGAGTTTGGTGAGGCAGGGAAACCAGGAGTGACCGCTCTGTGTCTACTGTCACAGTTGTGTCAGGGTTTGCCCTTGCTCTGTGTCCATGTCTGCTCACTTTACTACTGTCCACATCTCGGAAGAGCTCCCCAACACACACAGATACCAGCCACTCTGGGATTTTCCTTTAATGGGGCCACATGTACTTTTAAAGTCCCTCAAATAGCGGCTTGTCATCTGTGGCTGTGAAGTGTTTCCTAATGGGAAGTTCCCTATTTCTTCTGCTAGCTACCCATTAGGAAGGAAAAGAAATAAAATCCAATTCTTCCTCCTCCCTTTAGGGAGCATGAGTGTGTTCTACCTATTTACTTAATAAATATTTGTTAAATTTAATTATTATTCAATTGTCTTCCTACAATTTAAAGTAGAATGACCCCTCCTACCAACCTACTACCAACAACCAAAAAGATCATCAGAAATCTCTGGAAATACAGCTTTGGTAAAATAACACTTCTGATAACTTGTCTAACAAGTTTGATGATGACATTACTTAGGTTCAGTGTTTTTCATTCTGCAGCAAATTTCAGGCAGAATGTCCTTCAAGGTAGCCATCCACCATTATAGGTCAGGAAGTAACACCAGCCTTCCCTCCTTTAAAGGAAAACTACTAATGTAAATGTTGATGGACACCTATTAACAAAGACTGAACAATTGTCAGCACTTGGAGAGGTGAGAGAGTTAAAATTCTAATCATTTTCTGAGAAACCTATTCTAATCAGGTCATAACTTCATACTCCTGAGAGCATGAAAGGACTGCCTCTAAGATTTTTCATCAAACCTCTAGATTCTACCCTTTTCCCGTTGTCTTTTGTTTCTCCTGAGCACCTGCGTATGCAGAACAGGAGGCTGTTTTAATATCACTGTCCCATAAATTCTTTAGATTATCTTTTCATGGATCTGCAACTTTTAATTAACTTCTAAGGCATAGTGGAGTTCCTAGATAAAATATATGTTTGAAAAAAAGACGAAGACTAGTAAACGGCTTATCTAAAGAACTTACAAATAATTAAGATAAAGAACCATACCAAATAAGAAGCAGATCATATAAGCAGACATTTCACAGAAAAAAAAAATCCAGGTCACTACAACCATAGAGGGAGAGAGTTAGCCTTACTAATATCCAGAGAACAGTAAACTAAAACATCCGGATGACATTTCACAACAGTAAAATTGGCAGAGTTTAGGAAGTTTGCTAAATGAAGTGTTGGTGGGGGAAAAGGAACTTAATCATTGATGGTAGAGTGCCAATTGGTACAATTGCTTTGAATAGTGATTTTGTGCTATTAAGCAGAGTTGAGAATACACATATGCTATGACCTTCGATTTGACTTTTGGGTTCCTATCCTAGTGAAACCTTTGTACATGTGTATCAGGAAGACATGCTAAAGAATATCCTGTGAGGCATTCTTTTTAATAACAAAAATTGGAAATGATTCAGATGTCCATCAGTAAGAGAATGGGGATTAATACACTGTAGTATATTGATAAAGATGGAATGTTGTGCAAGACCAAAGTAAATGAACATTCTCATATGTTAACCTGCACAGGTCTCAAAAGCAATGTTGAATGACAAAAGGTGATTACATTTTGATACCATTTAAATTTAAAATGGCAAACAATGGTAATGTAGCATTTAATAGATATGTGAATATATATACTCACATTGTATGTTTCTATGTGTACATTAAACATATTTTATTTTAGAATGAGTTTATCTTTTGGGATTGGAGAGATATAAATGTACCTGAGGATGGAGAAAGAGGAGATGGCAATTTCCTCTGTAATGTGTGTGCCCATTTTCTTAAATAAAAGAGCTCTTGAAGTAAATATCGCAAAGTATGGTTCATTTAGAGTGCTGGGTACATCAGTATTTGTTGTATTTCCTTTTAAATATTAGGTTTTTGTATTTAAAAAAACATCCTAGACATATATCTTTTGGGTCCCTAATCTGTCACTAAATTCTCTGCTGGTCCTATGGGTGCCAGAGCATCAGGCACATGCTAGAGGGCTTGCCTGTCCCTTCTGTACCTGAGAAGCTATTTCCTAGCTCTTGGTTTTGTCTAGACATTGTTTTTTTGCAGTATTTTGCTCAGCTGCACCTATGTTAAATACCTCTGAAAAATGGTATCAATCCACTTTTAGGCGAGAAACAATTTTAAAACTGTAATTCATCTGCAATGCTTCTTATTTTTACTATTTTAGGGTAAATATTAAATGCTATCTAAATAAAACACTGTAAATGATGGATTTTTCTACTCAGACATTATTGTTATTTGCTCCATCTGCAGTGTTAGCTGATACTCTCAGAAGAAAAGAATTCGTTATAAAAGAAGTTTGTGATTTTCCTGTTTTAAAACACAATGTAAGAGGTAGACATCTTTTCCTCTGATTTTTCCAATCTACTAATCCTCCTTTCCACCAGCAAATGCATGAGCCTTAGTATTATAAAAGATAAAATTCAGGGAAAGAGTTGTACGTCTTCGGGCCTCACCAGGATTATTTGGAGGGTTTTGAAGTGTTTTGAAGGAAATTTCTGCCTTGCCTTAGGCTAGAAAGAGGGGTAGGAGTGAAGAGGGTAGATCAATAGGAAAGAGGGCTGCCTCTGGTGTGAAGTCCTGTGGTGATTAGAGGAAATGACTCATCAGTTCCTTTTGCAATCCGGAAAAGAAACCATTCGTGAAATCAATGGCTGCCTGGAGGAGCCCATCAACTATCGCTCAAAGATAGGTACCTTCATTACTACCAGTTACGTGTGTCCTTCAGTGGCTAGAGGAGACCTAAATTCTTCTATAGGCTAGTGCACCGCACAGCAGGCTAAATTCTGTAGGCCAGTAAAGGCATCACAACAGTTTACACATGATTATCACCTACAAGGGGAAGCCTGGAACTACTCTATCTTACAAGGAAACAAACGCTGGCTTTAGTTTTATTATCTAGACAATTTAATATGTTCCTTATGAGAAAATTTCAAATCTGTCTCAACCCACTTGCAAGGACTAGCAGAAAGAGTCTAAGGACATAAAATGTAATTACTGTGGCAATGATGTGTGCAATCACCTCAGCTGCTGGGATACTTAGGGGTGTTTAAACAGCTAATGGGAAGTCAGGAAGGAGAGAACATTTTTCTGATTAGTGCTGTGTAGGGAGTGCTGAGAAAAAGCACATAGAAAAGAAAATGCTCATAGCCACGTGAAACAGCCCAAACAGAGCTGAAATAAGACCACCTTTCATCCTACAAGTTATTTTGGGGTTAGAATGTTTAAATAAAAACAAGACGGATAGTTCCTCAGCATTTCAGAGCTGGAACAGAGAACCTTTTGCTGAGGCAGGGAGGATGGGGGAGGCAGTCACATTCCAACGAAAAAGTCCTGTAGCACTGAGGTTTGGCTCAGAAAGCGGGGGCTGGGCATCTGGAGCCTGGAGACTCACACTTTTTAATGGGGAATATCTCTTTCTAGGTCCTTGGAAATTTTGGATCTTTGTGGTCTGGCATAGCTAGAGGATTGCGTAGTAGTGTAAATAAGCCACACTGGACTCAAACAATTTTCTTCTCAACAATTCAAATAAACCGTAAGATAGTTATTGGGACTTTGTGGAGAAAGGGTCACATAAATAACAGCTCACTTGGCCTCTGAGCTTAGAACTCATTGAGAAATAAATCACTGGGAAATGAGGTAGCTGAAGATCAAAGTGCCAGGTTTACTGGTGCAGTTGAACTGGAACAACTTAGACGTACAACTAGCAGTACTTTCTCTGAATGAAGCCCACCTACCCAGTCAGAGGGAGGCAGCCGCAGGCCTCTCATAAGGCAGGACACTCAGGGTGTGTTCTGGGGCCTGGCTGTTCCTACGGTGAGAATGTTGAACCCCATGACTCTCCCTTCTCCCCAATTCACTCAACTACTCAGGAAGAAGGAGAGGAAGAGGAAAAAGGAAAAAGAAAGAGCAGGAAGGGACAGACCCAAATATATCTCTCACATTTTTTCCTGCTTAGAGTAATGTTACTCTGCATAGAAGTGTGAAAAGTATTATAGTATCTGTACCATGGTCCTAGACCATAGATTACCAAGACATACTGAAGATTTATTTATTTTAACCCACATCCTTGGGCTGAGGTTAGTCAACATAGAGAGACATCTGTATTTTGGAAATTCCAGGAGCACTCAGATATCACCTCTGGGAGGTTATAAATGAACAGGTGTTGAATATCAACAATCTCAGTCTAAGCTGCTCATTTACAGATGCAAAATCAAAAGCCCTATAAGACCAACTTGCTCAGGGTCAGAGTTAGTGAACCGCAGACTAGGACCAGTATCCAGGATTCTTTCTCCTTGGATAAGGCTTCCTTTTAAGGGACTGCATTCATGTCGGTACCAAGATATTACTAGTAAACATTTTGGTGTGCGTGGAGGGGTGCTACTTCCTATCTGACCATCATGCTTCCTAGGACATCCTATTTAATCCTTACAATCACAGTGAAATTGATGATATCGTTGTTTTCATTTAAGAGATGAGGAAATTGATGCTTGAAGAGAGACTTGTCCAACGTCATTCAGTAAATGAGACCGCGAGCAAGGACTTAGACCCACCCAAGCTTCTTCACTAAGTCAGGGCTATGAAAGATCATTAGGAAAGATACTCTCTAATCTTCCAATTCTACTGCAAGGGAACGGGAAGCATGAATCCAAAGAATGAGAGTACTAGTGCACTTCTAAACTATAGCTAATCTTCCTAGAGATTCTTCCCGATGGTGGGCTGTTGAGTACTTTCCAGAAAAAAATGGTCAATTAATATCTTATTCTTACTTGTACACAGAATTGCATATACCTGCTTAATAGTAAAATAGAGCCTCTGGCTTCACACTCTATTGATGATGAGCATCAGAACTTTGGTTGGTTCAGTTAACACACAATAGTTTCACTCAATGAAATGATTTTCAATTAAAACTTGTTAATTGCACACGGAGACTGTAAGAAAGACCAAATGCCCAAATGTGGCATTCTTTAATTACATGAAGAAGTGTTTGGAATCAAAGGTGATGTAAAGCACTTTGATCTCCCTATAATGAACAATTATCCCTATGAACTCTAATTACTTATGGGAATTATGTGATCCCTAAAATATTAGAAGTGGCAGATACAGTATATAGAGTGTTTTCATTTAATAAGATTACTGCAGCTTTAATAGTGAACTACAGTGAAATCTTCCACAATTTTTTTTGTTGTTGTTTCTACATAGAGTCAGTGAACAATATAGTTAATTAGAATCAGGCAGACCTCCATATGTGTTGGTCCTCACCTTCTGCCCACTTCCCCCAGACATACAAAGGAAAACTTGGCAGGAGTAACAGGGCTACCTGCAGATAACTTTAAAAAGGGAAAGATGGTCCAGAAATGAGATCTGGAACTGCTGATTTTTGGAACTACATCACTTTCTCAGAGGACTATGGGAGAAATTCACCAATACAGAACAGGAAAACTTGTCTGGATAAAGAATACTCTATGATGCTGAAGTTTTGGCCCCAAGTTCTAATGTTGAACTTGATCAGCTAGGCTGGACCACCGGGAGGACTCTTGCTGAGAAGGGACAGGTTCGAGCTGTCTAAAATAAAAAGTTCAAGTGGTCTAAAATGAAAATAGGATAAGGCTTTGCTTTTCTCCAAATTTTAAGGCCCCATTCCCAAATTTTAGCAGTTCCATGAGGGGTTGGCTGATCGGGAGTGGACATTCCAGTGCAGGAGGCCTGGGAAAGTGAGAGTCATTCATTGCTAGGACATGGACTGTGGCTGTCCATGTTTGGCTTAAGTGATGTTTAAACTTGTAACTAATTTTAGAATCAAGGAACTCCTACATGAAATAATTATATTTCTAGCTCTCTTTAAAAGTTAGAGATGTAGCTAGTTTAACTTGTGTTTCTCAGTGAGGCTGGAGCTACATGTGGCTGCCCCTTTAGATCAGACACAGACTTCACGCTTTGCACAGAGCAACTCCCCACTTCTTGCCCCCAGCTCCATCTGGCTCTTCACATATATTACTTGCCTGAACCTCTAGTGTTGGGCTTTGTAACTTCTGCCAGATCTAGATTCCTGGAGATGAGTAGGAAATGTAACCAAGCAAAGAAACAGAGACCTTCCCACCACAACTCTGGTAGTCTGACCTAGTCAGCTCTTTGGTTTGGGGCGGTATTGTCTCTCCTTTGAAAGGGAGGGAAATATTTTTGTCCGATCTGAGCATTGTCATGTCTGAACTTTTCTAACATTGAATCTGTGATATAAAAAAAATATGATGTTCTACAAATTTTATGCATAATAAACTAAGTTACAGCCTATGTAACCTGTAAAACATTTCTTGTAAATTACCTAATTTATTTTTCCATTTCTGTACAGTTTCTTATGTAAATTTTTAACATATTAGTTGTTGCCTGTTCTGCAAACATTTCCATACTATTTTCTTTAGTGCTTTATTTGCATAAAAGAAACTTAGGTTTTGCTTGTTTGTATTATACAGCCATTAAGCCAATTTTAATATCTGCCTTTTCTGTAGTTTAACTTTTTCTAATTTTGTTCATATTTTAAATAAATGTTAGAATCATGCTTTTTATTTCCTACTTTTCCAAATAAATTCTGAGTTGTTTATGAAAAAAAAAAGAAAGGAAGGGAAACAAAAATGTGGTGAAAATCTTCAGAGGAAGGAAAGATGGAAGAAAGTAGGAGGGAAACATTGCCTCGCTACATGGTATCCTTAGAACAGGTGGGTAATGAACTCTCTTTGCCCTTGACCATCCAACATCAAAGAGTAGTTTAATTTTTTTCAATTCTGCTGAAAATATAGTCAAGTCTATGAAGAAAAAAAATGATCGAGTGAAAAGTACATCAAACCAATCCTGGTTTTTTTTTTTTTTTTTTAGTTACTTGATCATTAACCTTCATGCCCACATCTACTTTGGTGAAAAGGACATCTTTATTTCTGGGATAGTAAGGAAAAGTCCTTGCTTATCTGGTCATTGATTGTAAAATGTAGTTCTCGTGCTACACGTATAAAACTGTACAGGGAAAGTGAGTTGCGGATGTGAGAATGTGAGTGAGACGGAGGAGAGAAAACTGGGGGTAGCACAGCCCATTATCAGTATTTAGATTGTTGAAATAGCGCAAATGAATTCATTGATTCCAGGCTCCCAGAGTAATTCACTCCCATTACCTTCACTTCGGAATAATGAGTTTATATCTTTTGGACTATATGCTATTCCTAAATTGGCCTTGAAATTTATTTGTTTTATTTTAATAATTCTTTTGTATTAAAACTTATGCCTACAAGGACATAGTAAACAAAATCCTTTGGCCCAAAGGAGACCTGAGTCATAGTCTCAGCTCTGCTCTGAACCACTGTGTTACTTGGCTCAGTCAGAGCAGCTTTCTGAGCCTCACTTTTTACTTTGTAAAGAAGAGATGGGAACTTAGTGATCTTTCAGACTTTTTGAAATTTTTATATTCAGAGAAGCAAAGAATTGGGAGATGTTCTTAAATTCAAGACAGGCTGGTACCACTGGATACTCACAGATAAATAGATAAAACGTGGTAGTTTCCCTCCGGATTTCTTCACACAAAGACCTCCTCTTCAGTTTGATCACTCACTTTTTTTGGAAAAAGCATACTTAAACTAGAAAGTCATAAAAATAACATACACCTTAAATATTTTAAGTTACCATACATTTATTTCCCAACATTTCATAGGGCTAAGGACTTCCCTGTGATTGTTGGGTATGTTAATTAGTCAACCATTAGAGACTTTGTGATTTCTAGAACCCATTTGCTAGGGAGTAAGAATTTAGCCTGTTCTTACAGGCTAAGTTAGACTGTTAAGTTAGTCTTAAATTAGACTGTTAAGAAACAGTCTGACTTAAAAGATCCTCCTAAAGCTTTATTTTTCGTCACTAGCTGACAGTTCTCTCACTCACACAACCAGTTTGTAACATTTCTTACTTGCTTTCCTTTATTAAGATTAAGCATTTAACTCAGCTTTAACTATTTTTGCATTTGCATTTCATTTGCATTAAATATTAGTTAATATTTAATTACTTATATAATTTCTATAAATTGCACAAATAGCATAAGCAAGGACAGTAATGCTTGGTAAGTACAGAGTGCAAATGGTGTGCGCAGTGGTCCTGGAGGTGGGGATACTAAACTAGTGGTCAGCATGCTGAGGCCCTAGGTAGTACTTGATTAATAAAAAGTCAATTAGGCCTGGAGAAATAGGTGAGTGGCAGAGTGTTTGTCTACCAAGCTTGAGGCCCTGGGTTCAATCCCCAGCACTACAAAATAAGAAAATAAATAAATAGTCCATTAAATGAAGGTTGATCAATCAGACTGCTAAATGAATGTTTTCTCAGTTCATATTGATTGCAGGTAAACAAGAAAAATCCTAATAAACTTAGGCAAAGAAAGCAATTTATCTGGAAGGCTCTGAGATGACACACTAAATTGAAGAGAAAACTAAACAACTAGTTCTTAGAAAATTGGGAACTTGGGAAACACTGATTATCTCAGGAGCAGGCACTAATGGACAATCTCTTCAGGGAGTCACCACTGGATAAATTGGCTCCAACTGTCTTTTCATCTTTGTGCTACTCTGATCAAGACCAGAATCTCCAGGAGAGAGACTCTGATTGGTCTGTGGCTCACATCTAACATCCTAAACCAAGACACAACCAGACAAGATAGAGAACTTCTTCAAAACAGGATGCACTGAGGATGGATCATTCTCCAAAGACAATTCAGAACTGTGACTAGAGGGAGGGGACTATGCATGGTGCTCCTGGGCCTGTAAGTGTGTTTGTCCACTAAGAGATACAGAGATACAGAGAAAGGGATTTATTGTGAAGAACTGGCTCACACGATTGCTGAGGTTGAGAAGATCCATTATTCGCTATCTGTAAGTTGGAGCCGAGGAAAGGCAGAGGTATACTTTCAGTCCAAATCTGAAGGCCTGAGACCCAGAAAAATTCACATTCAAGGGCAGAGAACATGGACACTCTGGCCTCAGCAAAGCAAACTCACCCTCTGTCTGCCTTTGTGCTTTACCTCGACCCTCAGTGGACTGGATGGTGCCCATTTCCATTGCTGAGGGTGGCTCGTCTTTACTCAGCCTACTGATTCATGTGTGACTCCCTTCTGGGCATCCCTCAACCCGGCCAAGTTGACATGTAATATGATCACCACAATAAACATATGTGCAGAATATAGCATCAGCTATGGGTTAAGAGCCCAAGAACTGAGTAATGATTCTGGCTAGAAGGCGGCAAAGAGTGTTCACAATACAAGGAAACTTTTAGCTGTTGACTATCGAATTATGCTTTGACCTCTATTGTTTTCAGAAACTCTCAAGGCTGCAACCTTCAGAAGCTCTCAGTAAAATGTGCCAATTTCCTTGATCATCCACATTGTTTCAACTGTGAGTAGGTGGGGAGGTCTAAATTCTAGCTATGGCTTGTTGCTTAGTAAATGAGTGAGCGTGGGTGGGCTGTTGCTTGTGCAGATCCCAACTTCCCTACATGTAAAATGAAAGGTCCTTCTGGGTGTAGGTAATACCTGCACACATCTCCTTCCTTCACATTTGTCTATAATTAAGTAAAGCAGATGTATCTTTATGCACCGCATCTTATTAGTATTATTTTGCATGCCTAAAAATTAAAGTGCGAGTTGTATTTTAGTTCAATGGACTTACATAGATATGTGTATATATATATATATGTATATACTTATATGTATATGTATATATCTATACATATATGTATAGATATGTTGAACTGTAAATTAGGACTTTTAACATATAGTAGGAAAGCATTAGAACATATACTGTTGCTTATTTTTGCACTATATACTAGTTAGGCTGGCTATGACACTACATTTTTATCCTAGGTTGCTTCTCTTCTATTCTTATAAAAAGATAAATCCGTAAGAGATTTCATCTTCTTCCATGAGCTCTTTTTAAATGTCCCCTCAACCTCTGTGCCTACAATGATATTTTCTTGTTTTTTTCATTTTGTTTTTTATTTTATTTTATTTTTGTCTGCAGCCTTGGTTGCTTATTTTCAATTTGAATGATATTCTCAAAGTGTGGATTTCTGGAGTGTTCTAAGGCAAGAAATACTTCCAATTTTCTTCAGTTTAGCAGGAAAATGAGACTGAGAATTATGTGCCTCCCTCACCTGAAGCCCGGGCATTGTGTAATACTCCCCGGGGCGCAGACTTCACCTCAGACTAGAGAGAGGGAGCTCTGAAGTAAGGTTACATTTCTACTACCTAGCAGGATGGGAGTTCAAATTTAAATTGAATTTAGTCATAGACAGAAATACTTGTGTGCTTGAGTTTGTGGGCTGGAGTTTTATCTTTGAGAGAATTATTTTCAGTAAGTGATAAGAAGCTCAGCAAGGCAAATGACATGCCAAGTGTTTGCCTTTTAACAGTCACTTTGGCAGCACTGTGAGGTAGACAGAGATAGGAAGAAACTGGAGAAGGGGAGCCCAGGCAGGTGATGGCTGCTCAATTCACATAGTTGTGGTGGAGGAGTCACAGGGGGCAAGCACCTACCACCTACCTGTTCACCAAACCTACTCCCTTTCCACTGGGACACAGAGCTAGGCTACATTTTGGGCCTACCTTACTGGATGTGTTCATGTTACTGACTTCAGATGAGAAGAATGTGGGCAGAAGTGAGGCCTACCGTGTGCTGCCTTCCACAGCAGCACCACATAGTTTCTATTCCTCAGTCCACTGGTCAGATGCTAAGACCAGGATGACCTGGAAACCATATGTCAATGGCAGATTCTTTGTGCGTCTGGGACCCTAAATGACTACATGAAATCTATGCAAACGTACACATACCTCTAAGCATATGAGCAAGATATAAATTTCAATCACGTATAGATCCTAAATTTCCAAGTTTAACTGTTAGTACAGGCAGTGTCATGTCCACTAACATATGTCCAGCATTTCTTTGGTTATTGCAGGTCTTAAGCCTCTGTACATGTAGGAGGTTTTGCTCTGTACCCAACGCACCCCCCTTCCATCTCTTCATTACAGGAAAAGCAGAAAAGTAGAAAGAAGAAAATAGATGTTATACTATGTCTTACCTGTCAGGGGAACACATTCTGAACAATCTGATATATTTCCTCTCGTCCTATATTTTTCTATAGTAAAAAGGCTGTATATGTACTTAATCGTTTTATAAAACCATTACTTACCATCAGTTGTAGCCCATCTTTTATTTTTCACTTAGTGGTTTATTTATTCATTCAACATTAACTGAGTGCCTGGGGGTCAGGAAACAACTTAATGCCAGGGATAAAAACATGACATAGTGTCTGCTCATAGAGAAACTATGAACTCATGGAGGAAAGAGATTCCTAAGGAGATAATGACAGAAAAGTAATAGAGAAAGGAATTAAAGATTCAAAAAGGAAGTGTTCCTAATATATTTAAAAGAAAAGAAAATTATTGAGCATTCACTATGTAGCAGAGACAGTTCTAATTGCCTTAAATGAGATACAAACTCATTCAATTCTCACAACAATCCCATGAGATACATACCACATTAGCTCAACTTGAGAGGTGAGGAAACAAAACCACATAGAGTTTAACTAACTTGCCCCTTGTCCAGGGCCTCATAGCTGCTTAGCATGAAAGAAGATTCAGGTGTGTGTGTGTGTGTGTGTGTGTGTGTGTGTTGTGTGTGTTGTGTGTGTGGTGCTCCAGTACGTGTTTAGAGTTGGCTTCCTTGAAGGGAAGACTAAAGATGGGAAAGTGCAGAGTGACACGTTAGAAACTACAAATGGACAAATGGCACCCTGGTAAAGCTAAGAGATGGAACATATGACCTGGATCTTTGGATCCTCCAAGTTCTTCTAGCCCTCAGTATCAGGGTCCAAAGTGAGGATATGTTGAGCCTCAACCAAGGAAGTTAGAAGACAGAACAAGGAAACCAACCTCCAAAGGGAGTCTGGCGCTGCTAATAAATTCTGTAGAGACCGGTAGCTGTTCATTTGGTGTGTGACCTTTGAAATCACGGTGACCTCACTAGGTAGTAAATGTGAACCAAGTAGTGTTGGGGAACCTGAGAGATTTGCAACCCCTCCTGTGGCTTGGACTGATGGAAATCAAACAAGCGTAAAAAGAGAGAGAAAGACTTCCTTCCTTTACAATGATGACAGCTCAATATGCTGTCACATCCAGAAGGGGCATGTATTTTCATAGACCTAAAATCTTATGTTGAGGAGGGAATATGGTGTCTGTGACACTTTGTCACTGGATTACAGAAGTAGTGACACTGAAGAGTGGCCAAGTTTCCAGCCCAGACTTGTGAACAAGGCTGACTTAAACCTGCCCTTTCATCAAGCAACTTGAAGGCAGCCTCTTGGTCTTGCTGTCCTCATCTAGAAAGTGCAGGTCCATCACCTGAGCCGAGCTTTTCCGACTTTTATACTTTAGGCCTGTGGGGCAGGCAAAGCAATTTCATGTTTATGGTGAAAAATCTTGAAAAAGCACAGCAACCTTTTCTTTCTATTCTTCCTCACTGTCAGATTCTACCCAATTTCCTTCACGATTTTCTAAGCTCCAGCCCTTCCTGTGAATGGTGCTTTCCCACTTGCCTGATGTCCTGGCCCACTCTCTTCTGTAGGACTGTATGAAAGGTTTGCTTTTCTGGCTGCTGTCATGTCCTTTTGAAGCATCCTAACATTATTCTCTCCCCCGTAGACACACCAATAATTTAGTGACTGTGGAAGACAGAATAACGACCCTCCAAAAATGTCCACTTCTGAAGCCCAGGGACCTGTGTATATGTTAGCTTACATGGCAAAACAACTTTACATATTTGATTTAAATTAAGGATCTTGAGATGAGGATATTATTCTGGATTTTCTGTGTGAGCCCAAAATGATCACAAAGGTCCTTGGAAGTGGAAAAGGAAGGCAGAAGAGAGAGGCAAAGGGAGATCTGACCACAGATAAGAAGGTGGAGGTGATGCACCGTGAGGACTTAACTGGCCATGGATGGCTTTGAAAATAGAGGAAGGTGCCACAAGCCAAGGGATGTAGGTGGTCTTTAGAAGCTGGAAGATAGGGGAACAGATTCTCAAACAAAGTGTTCAGTGGCATCCAGAAAGGAATGCAGCTCTGTCAGCACCAAGATTTTAGCCCATTAGAACTATGTCAGAATTTTTTTTGGAGTGCTGAGGGTTGGTCCCAGGAACTGCCGACCTACATGCCCTGCCATTCAGAATTTTTTTACTTCAAGACGGGGCCTCACTAAATTGCCTGGGCTTGCTTGCAATCTCCTGACTCAGTCTTCTGAGTAACCGGGATTGCAAACCAGGTCCTCTATCCCTGGCTGTGTCAGGCTTTCGATCCCCAGAACTGTAAGATAATACGTTTCTGCTATTTTAAACTCCTGTTTGTGGTCAATTGTTATAGCAGTGACAGGAAACTAATGCAGCTTTCTGTCTTGATAGGGCAAGCAGTACAGAGCACCATAGTGCAAGTAAGTCTGTAGTGCTCCTGCCCTCTTATGTCTCAGCCCCGGGTGATTTTCCTGCTTCGACCTGCATTGTCTCACATGCACTATGGCTCCAGCTGTCACCTTTTGAAGAGTGCTTTCTTCCTGTGCCTGGGGAGGCCCTCTCCTTCCACAGCTGGAATGAAGCCCACTGACCTATGTTGCAATCTCATTTTGCATCAGTGCTAACCTTATGTATTTTGAAGGCAGCAACAGACTGGGGAGTCAGCCTTTACGATTTTGTGAGAAAACTGCTTACAGTAATTGTGTTTTTTTAGCTATCTCATTCATCCTTCATTTCCTTTGGAAATGCATGTTTTCACATTTTACCGTTTACCATAGATCTTATCTTGAAATCAAGCATTACATCTGCCCTGGTTCGGGGAAAGAGGCCAGAACATCCAATGGGCTGTTAACATCTGTAGAATTTTAAGGTGACATATCTTGGGTTCCTCACTTAAGCAACGCTGGTCCAGAGTCCTTGTTGTACCAAAATTAAACAAGACAACAGCTTCCAGTTTCAAGATTTACTAAAGGCATTCTATATTCCTGCAGCATTTCCTCAGATTCAGTGTTTTCCACGGTGTGGGATGCACATTGTGCTGGTGGATAAAATGGTTTAAAGTGCTTCACAGAGAGTACCTGATAACTGTATTTCAGAAGGTGAGGGTTATTCTTTTTTGAATTCTCTTATACAACATCTTTGTGCATTAAGGTTAAACCCTTTGTACTGTGTGCCTTCGACACTTTTTAGCTTGAGATATCTGCCTTTTATTATAGAAAGGGCAGGCCTGAGTCAGGCAATGAAAAATTTTAAACAGCTTTATTTAGGTATAATTGACAAAACATACTGCATTTATTGAAAGCATACAATTTGAAAGGTTTTGATATATGTGTACACCTATAGAACTATCATCATAATCAAGATAATAAATATGCCCATCACCTCCCCAAACTTCCTTGTGATCTATTACAATCTCTTTTTTCCTAACACTGGTTTCCACCTCATCCCCAGGGAGCCACTGACCTTTCTGTCACAATACATCGGTTTACATTTTTGAGAGGTTTGTGTAAGGGGAATAATGTAACATCTAGCTTTTGGGGGAGGTGTCTGGCTACTTTCACTTAACATATTTATTTTGAGATTCAGCCATATTGCTGTGCCTATCTGGATTCATTGTATGAATATACTTCCTTTTGTTTATCCATTTGTTTATAGATGGACGTTTGAGTTTTCGCCAGCTTTTGATTATTGCAAATAAAGAACCTATGAATATCATGTTCAAGTCTTTGTAAGAACATGTTTTCATTTGGGGTGGTGAATAGCCAGGAGTGGAATGGCTGAACCACGTGATAGATGTTTAATCCAAGAATTCACACAGTAGACGTGTATTTAACTTCAAGTGCCAAGCTATTTTCAAAGTGGGTACACCATTTTACATTTGTACTGGAGGAGTATGCAAGGGTGAGCTCTTCACATCCTCACCAGCTCTTCTTATTTTAAATTCATGTCTTTTAAATTCGTATAATTCTGATAAGTATATAGTCATAGCTCATTGTAGTTCATAGTTCATTTTTTCAAACATTTTGCCAATTTTCAAAAGTGGGTTTTTGTCTTGTTATTGAGTTTTGAGAACTTCAGTACTTTATCAGATATGCAATTTTCAAATATTTGTAGCTTGTCTTTTCATTCTTTTAATACTGTTTTCTTTGAGAACAATAGGTTTTAATTTTGACAAAGTCTAATTTATCAACCATGTCTCTGTTATGTTTTGTGATTTGGGAGTCTTATCTAAGAAATCTTTGCCTAGCCCAAGGTCACCCAGATTTTCTCTTATGCTTTCTTCTAGAAGCTGCATACTGTTAAAATTTATACTTAGGTCTATGACCTATTTTGAGTTAATTTTTGTTTATAGTGTGATATGTAGATTAAAGGTTTTTTTATTTATATCCAATTGACCCAGCACAATTTATTGAAAAGATTACACTTTTTCCACTGAATTACCTTTATATGTTAGTTAAAAATCCAATGTGTGTAATATGTGTGGGCCTATTTCTGGACTCTGTTCTATTCCAATGATTTATGTCTATTATATGCCAATACTACACTGTCTTCATTATCATAGATGTTAGTCTCTCCCTTTCTTCTTTTTCAAAGTAATTTTGGATATTCCTCATTTTTCTATTAAGAAGTAGTCCTTGCACTTTCCTACACATTTTAGAATCAACCTGTCAATTTCAGCACAAAAGCCATGCTGCAATTTTGCTTCAATTGCACAGAGCCCATAAGTCAGTTTGGATAAATGATTTCTCAACAATATTAAAGTTCTCCTGCCCGTGAGTAGTATTTCATCTTTAATTCCTCTCAGCAATGTTTTATAGTGTTCAGTATACACGTGCTTCTTAAATGCAGCCGTATTAATCCATAAGTATTTAACATTTTTGATGTTATTGTTTTAAAATTTTAGTTCTGACTGTTACTATTATATATAAATACAATTAATTTTAGATATCGATCTTGAAACCTGTAACCTTCTAAATTTATTAGTTCTAAGTGATTTTTGGTATTAGTAGTTTATTTTCTTTCTCTCCTTGTCTCCCCCTCTTTTTCTTTCTCCCAAGAAGTTTAATAATTATATTGATATCCTCCAACACCACCTTTTAGTTCTATGGGATTTCTCTCTATTGTTTTTTGTTTTTACTTCACTTTCTGCTCAGATCTTTATTTTTCCTTGTTTTCTCCCTGCTTATTTTACTTTATTATTATTGTCTAGTGTTGCAAGATGAAGCCAAAATCATTAATATTAGAACTTACTTCTTTTCTAATATAGGTACAAATTACTAAAAATTTCCTCTAGCTAACATTTTGGTGTGTTGTGTTTTGAATTTCACTTAGGTAAGACACTTTCTAATTTAATTTGTTTTTTGACTATGGGTTTTTAGAAATATGTTAGTTTTCAAATATTTGGAGAATTTTTCAGATATCTCTCTGTTACTGATTTCTATTTCCTTTTTCTTTTCTTTTCTTTTCTTTTCTTTTCTTTTCTTTTCTTTTCTTTTCTTTTCTTTTCTTTTCAAACTCAGGGCCTTGTACTTGCTAGGCAAGCACTCTAACCACTGAGCTAAATCCTCAGCCCCACTGATTTCTATTTTAATTCCATTGAGGTCAAAGAATTACTTTGGAGGACTTGAATCCTTTTAAATTCACTGATACTTGTGTTTTAGGTTTATAGTTCATCTTGATAAATGTTCCATGTCCACTTGACAAGAAAATGTATTCTGCTGTTGTTGGGTGAAGTGCTTTGTAAATGTCAATTAGGTCAAACTGGTTGATGGTTTTGTTCAAATCTGTATCCTTATTGATTTTCTGTCTACTTTTTCTATTAATTTCTGAGGGAGGAGTTTTGAAATCTTTGATTGTAATTGTGGATATATCCATACTTTTACTTCCTCTGAACTTCCTCTGTAAGGTGACTAAACACAAGATTATTACACACTTTGGATGAATTGATCCCTTTACATTTTTAATGATATCTATTTCATCATTGGTAATTTTTTTTTTGTTTTACTCTAAAGTCTACTTTGATCTTAATATAGCTATCAGCTTTTTTTTTTTGGACTAGGGTTAGCATTATACACTTTTTACATTATTTTACTTAAACCTATTTGTGTCTTTATAACCGAAGTCCTTTCATTGAAAGTGTAAACCATTTACAATTAATGTAAGTGTTGATACAGCTGAGCTTTAGTCTGTCATCTTGCTGTTCATGCTCTTTCTACTTATCACATTCATTTTTTCTTTCCATTTTTATTAACTTTTTAAAAAAGAGTTAATTAAAAAGAAAATATTACATGTTTTCAATGTATCTACCAATTTCAATGTTGTTCTTTCCTTTGAGTACATTCACATTTTTACTTACTATTTTTCTTCTTTCTGAAGGACTACCTGTAATATTTCATTTACAGCAGGTTTGTGGTAGTGAATCCTTTCAGCTTTCCTCTGCCTAAAAACACCCTCATTTCCCCTTGAGTGTTGGAAGTCATTTCTCCTTGGTTTAGAATTCCAGGCTACCTACCTTCCCATACTTTAAAGACCAGGTCTCTGCTGTCTTCCTGCTTGGTTGGTTTCCACTGAGAGTTCTGGTGACACCCATGTCTTTCTTCCTCCCTATATACCATGCCTTTTAGGATTTTCTTTTTATCATTGGTTTTTAAAAACTCAATTCGAGGGGGCTGGGGATTTAGCTCAGTGATTAGAGTGCTTGCCTTGCAAGCACAAGGGCCTGAGTTCAATCCCTGGCACCACCAAAAAAAAAAAAAACAAAAACAAAAAAACTCAATTAGATTATGATGTGTCCCATTGTAGTATCAATTTAGCTTCTTATATGTTTTACTTTATACCTTCTATCAAATTTGGAACAATTTTGGCCATTATGTCTTCAAAATATTTTATGTCCTTTCTTCATCTCTTCTATGGACTCGAAATCCACATTGTATTAGACTTTTTGAAGTTGTCTCGTAGATGACAGATGCTTTTTCATTTGTAAAAATGTTCTCCATACTGTTTAATTTTGCATTGTTCTGTTGCTATACTTTTAAGTCTATGAATCCTTTCTTACACAATGCACAACCTGTCATTTATCTCATTACTATATTCTTCACTTTAAATATTGTATTTTTCAGCTTTGGGGTGCAATTTTGGCCTTTTTCATATATTCATCTCCAGTTAACATTTTAAAAATAGGAAATATACAATAGTATATTACAATACATTGTAATGTTCTTGTCTACTTATTATAGCAACTCGGTCAGTTCTGGGTTGGTTTTAACAGACTGATTTTTCTTCTTATTATACATAGTGATGTCCTGCTTCTTTGCATGACTTCTGATTTTTTTATTGATTACAAGACATTGTAAATTTTACCTTGTATTACCTTGGTTTTTATTTATTTATTTATTTTTGTATTCCTAAAAATTCACTGAATTTTGTTCTAAGTCACAGTCAATTTTGTGGAAACACTGTTATTTTGGGCTTTGCTTCTAAGATTTGTTAGATAGCACCAGAGTGGCAATCAATGTTGGGGGATAATTATTTACCACTTCTAAACAAGATTCTCCAAAGGTAAATTTACCCAATAACTTGTGAATCATGAGATTTTTCTCCAGTCTGCTGGGCAGGAACTGTCACCTTGCTTGTCCCTGTGTGAGCCCCAAATATTATTCCTTCTAATCTTTTTGAGTGATTCTTCTTCCTTCATCGCTGCTTGGGGATGCTCGGCAGTGATCTGCAACAACTGTAGCTCACTTAGTTGTTTCCCTCTCTCAGAGATCAGTGTCCTTTGCTCTCTGGTGTCTAGGGTCTCTGCTTTGGATTTGAGGTGGGACAGTAGACATAACCCCTGATATTTTGCCTGAAAGCAGAAATCTATAGCTACAATTTTTTGGTATGATACTGGGAAATCCAATGTAAGACCTTGTTCATGTTAGGCAAGTGCTCTACCACTGAGCTACATCCTCAGCCCATATAGCTAGAATTTTAATATAATTATTTTATTTCTCTATAGTTGTTTTTAATCATTATATTTTGTTAATTGATACTGATTTTCCATTTTCAATAGGTAATATAATTTTTATTTAAAATATAAATGAGTTGATTTTAAGAAAAAAAATTTAATAAGTAATAATAAGGTGGTAAAGAGACCTGACAAATAATAAAAGTGACAAGAAAATCATGGAAATTTGGAGAAATATCTGAACTTTAGATAATTTTGGGTACTGTAATCTATTCATTAGCACTTGGCTGAAGACTCTTTGCCCATAATGACTATCAAATTCAAATCTATTATTCCTTCTGGGTAGTTTTGAAGATCACAAGATTTCCTGCTTGTGGGTTTCAGATTTCATGGAGCCGACCAGGATAAAAGAAGAGACTTTGCAGTGGCTAGCTAATATATCCTGCCTTTAAAACAGTGTTTATTTATTCCAGCCGCCTTTCATAGTGTAGGAGGTTATGGCGTTTTGTTGTGGGAAAGGTTGTGTGGTTCTTGGCAGAAGATGCAAAATGCTGAACTGAGAAAAGGTTTCTTTGTTATTTTTCCTCTGTAAGTCTTGTAAGAAGTGGAGAAAAGTAGGAGATCAGCTACTCGGTCTCTTTGTCTACATAAGGTTAATGAAATCGCTCAAGTTCTCGACAGTCTACAGCATGTCTTCACACCAGTAACATTCTTCCTTCAGTTCAACTAAGACCACATTTGAACTCTATTTCTGAGGGTGGTAAATAGTTGCATGCAAAGCTTCATTCTGAGCCTCAACTATAAGTTAAACAACACAAGTTACAATTTCTACTTCCTTCTCTTCCCCTCAGACAATGTGATACAAGCAAAGTCAGAGACTGTCTTGCTAATCACTGCACACCCAGCAGCTAATTAAAAGCCTGGGCCAGGGCAAGTGTTCCTTAAATATTCATGAGGAAAGGGAGGAAAGAAAGGAAAGAAAGAAGAAAAGAAAGAAGAATGATGAAGGAATATAGTCCAAGGACCAGCTGAGCCAATCATCTCCAACACGAGTCCCACAGGACAGGGCCCTCATTACCCCACCGCGAGCACACTGCCTGCACATGGTGAGTGTGTAACACACATCTGTGAATGTGGATGTAAATGCAGGTAGACGTAGGCCTTGCTTTCTCTAGTTAATGAGAATGATAACGATAAAAATTCTCACATATGAGTGTAGTTACTGTTGAGATAAGTGTTTTCAAAGCAAAACACAGCATCAGAGAAGAGAGAATATCTGGTGAAGCCAATTGGTCATTATTGTAAAGTAGTGTTTCCCTGACAGGTGACTACTGTTTGAGCTGAGACCTGAAGGATGAACAGAAGTTGGCCAGAAGATCGGTGAGGGAATCAGAGAAAATATTTACCCAGAATTCTTTGGATTTGGGCCAGCTTATTAAATTATAGAGATTCTATAAAACTCAGTATTTGCAAATCCAACCTCGCCTATTTGTAAATACTCTCATTTTGGAAGGGCCACCATCACTATATCATTCAGCTAAACACAGGTATTGACAGCTGTGTCACTTCTGTGCTGACCAGTACCATGACACCGAGGAGCCTAACTATCAAATTTCATAGAGGAAAAATACGGCTGAAGGCATTTTCCCTATAAGAGAAAGAAAACAAACCAAATTGGTTCAGTCAGGTTTTCTTCTAATATCCAGGATTCCTGGCATCCTGAAGTTCTTCCACACGGAACTGCCTGTGCTGAACCCCACAGAGCACTGGCCATCCGTAGGAAGGCCCAAGGAAGCAGGCACAGCAGCACCTCTGGAGCATTAGGAGGAAGTGCAGGCAGTGGATAAAGACAGGTCTGCTTGGCCAGTGCGGCAGGGTGGGCAGATGTCACAAGGCAGATGTCATCTTCAGCAACCCACAGCTGAAGTCTGAGAGGCCTAACATGATTTGGTTCTGTCCACCCTCGCAAACTCACCTCTTCCATTCTCTGTCACCCCATCCCAACCTCCTACCCTCGCTCCACCACCAGCAGGCTATTTCAGCCTCCTTGCCTTTTCTCAAACAGGCTGCACACCTCCTGTTTTGGGCCTTGGCATGCTCCTCCCAAGAACAGTAATAACTCTTCTCTTGTCACAGTTCAGCACAGGATCAGTTTCTGCCTCTTCAAAGAGGGCTTCCTGGATATTCAAGGACAGATTTCATTTCACTAATTTACATCTCATCTCGGTCCAGAATGTAAGCCCTATGAGGGCAAGGGCATTGCCTACCTTATTCTTAACTTGGGCTCAGCGCTACGACAGTACTTTACATACAGTAGGTGGTCAACAAATACTTTTAAATAAATGAATCAAAATCAGAATATATAGAGAACTCAAAAAGATCAAACCCCCCAAATTTAAAGACCCTATCCAAACATGGGCATCTGAAATGAATAAACATTTCTCAGATGAAGAAATAAGAATGGCAAATAAATATATGAAAAAATGTTCAACATCATTGGTCATTCGAGAGATGCAGATTCAAACAACACTAAGATACCATCTCACTCCAGAAGGAATAGCTATTATCAAGAAATCAACCAAGAACAAGTGCTGGCAGGGCTGCGGGGAAAAAGGAACCCTCCTGCACTGTTGGTGGGAATGTAGACTGGTCCAACCACTGTGGAAATCAGTGTGGCGATTCCTCAGAAAACTACAACTAGAGGTTCCATTTGACCCGGCTATTCCTCTGCTGGGTATCTTCCCAGAAGAATTAAAATCATCATATCACAGTGATATATGCACAACCATGTTCATAGCAGCACAATTTGTAATAGCTAAGTCTTGGAAACAACCTAAATGCCCAACAACTGATGAATGGCTAAAAAAGATGTGGTT
>PVJO010024723.1:0-23922 GCA_004026905.1 Hystrix cristata
CCCTAGCCCTAGCCCTAGCCCTAACACTAACCCTAGCCCTAACCTTGCATTCACACGCAGGTGCAATGTCACTGTCCTTTCAAAAGGCCAGTAGGTGCCAGGTCCTTCATAAACCCCACTTTATAAAATGTTTCTATGGTAAAGCTGGACTCAGGAATCCCCCTTTCTCACCTCTGCTGATTCGACTCTGTGGCTAGAGATATCTATCGATCCTTTCTGCTGGACCTATTGAGAATTGGACCATCCTCTAAAAGAGATGTTTTCCTGGTCAAAGACTGCACCCTGGATGGTGAGGGTTCTAGAACTGTATGGGGTTAACAGGAGGACAGACGCCACCACAGTGTGCTGGCTGTTAGAACCATAAATCCTCCCCGAATCAACCCAACTTCAATATTCATGAGATCTCTGCAAGGGTTTCATGGCCCCATAAAAGTCTCTGTGGAGCACTCTGAATGTTAAGTGGGATGAATTATTAAAGAGCAGCCCGACTTGCCTTCACCTGGGCTTGGTCAAGGGCAGGAGCTCCCCTGCGGAGGCTGTGGGAGAGTTCGGTCATGCGGGAAAACTCACTCTGGTGTGAGTGCCGTGCTGGGCTGGAGCACAGGCCGACGTGCAGTGAGGTCGCGGTGGGAAGGTGTGAGATTTTACTGAAGGAAAATCTGCAGAGCATGTGCCACTGTGTACCCACAGCCAGGGCACAAGGCCGTAGGGCTCATGGCGGACCTGAGGAGCCATTGTGCATGGACAAGAAGGCGGAGGGCATAGCTGTTTTTAAAAACCCTGGTCTTCAATTTGTTCTCTGGGTTTCCCACAGAAGAGAAACCAGGTGGTATTTAAGCTTGTGTCCAATAAATTAAAGAGCAAAATAAAGGAGATAGCAGGAACAGGAAGATAGATATTTTGCAGATGGGAAAGGGACTAAGAGAAGGAGGGAGGGAGGGAAGGGGAAGGGGATAAATAAAGAATTGAGATGTGTTATACGCAGGTAGGAATTCCACATGATGCATGTAATCATCATGTACTGCAAAAATGAATTAATAAAATAAAAATTAAAAATAAAAATAAAATCCCTTCAGGAGATGGTGGTGGAGAAGGATTCTATGAGGAGGAAGGACAGCGACTGTGGAAACTGAGAGAAGCAGCCATGGACAGGGCAGCTGCGAGGGTGTGGAGCTAGGTGGGGGCCACTTGGATACAGGACATGGGGCCTGCAGAGCAGGCTTATGAGCTCTGGATGAAGTGGCGGTCAGTTCCGCTTGGGTGAGGACCCGTGTGTGGGAGGCCATGGTTTCACCTGGAGTTGCTCATCCTCTGAAGTCCCAGACTCCTCTCCCAGGATGCAGATCCTTTCCCTGTAGACACACATATCCTCTGTGGGTGAGCACATTAGTGAAAGGCCAGCAGGAGCCCAGTAGGAAGGCAGCGTGCCCAGCGTGGAGGGCTGGAGCTCACACTGTCCCTCTAAGATGTGTCCACACCCAATTCCCTGGAAAAAGGCCTTTGCACATGAAATGGCATAAGGATCTAGAGATTGGTGGTCGCCCTGGATCATCCATCCTGGCACTATAACCCAATGGCAAATGTCCTGACACACAAAGGAGAGGAAGACAGACACAGGGCAGCAGGTCACGTGATGAGGGAGGCAGAGACTGCGGTGCCCGTGGCCATAGCCAAGACCCTGATGACAGCGTGGCTCTGGATGTCAGCCTCCAAAACTAACAGTTAAACTGTGTCATTTTAAATCACTCATGGCGGGAGTCACAGCAGCGGCAGGAAACCGACGCTTTGAAAACCCGAGAGCTTGCTAGAGGGCCCCTGGGTGCAGATGAGGAGGCCCTTGGAGATGATGGGGACCCTTGGAGGGCTGGCCCTGCCCACACACTCTGTTCCCCACTTTGGAGGTGGAAGAGACAGTGAAGCAGATACCAATGGCCGTGAGTGGTTGGAGACTTTTTAAAATGTACACCAAATATCTGATATAATTCATCTTCAATACCAATTTGTTGAATAATATGGATATTTTACAATTTGTACTTGAGTCTTCAGCAGATCTGCCCTGTCACAGAAAGGCCTGAGAAAGTGTCAGGTGGTGGTCACCCCGTTCTGTACACAGACAGCCCCTCAGCAGGCTGGTTTTGGGGACTCACTGTTAATTTCTCATCTGTACCATGCTCGTGTCCTACAAGGGCCAGATCCCTGAGTAGGAAATGAGCTTTCTCATCACTCACACTGTGTAGAATTCAAGTCCCTCAACAGCTGTTTAAAACGGAAGGGTGGGTTTGCTTTCTCTCTGCTCACCTCTAACCTGGGATTGACTTTTTGTGTTTTTATACCAACTCAGTTTCTCTATATTTTTGGAGACATTTTACTGTGAAGTTGTAGTTGTAGAAATTGAGAAATGTGTGTAAAGTGCTAGCATCACAGGAACTTGACACAGTTGTGTGGAGAGTGAAAGGCCATCGCACAATCGTGCCTCATTGTCATGGTGCTCTGCACGACCTTGATCATGATGCGGGTCACAACTCCACTCTGGGTGCGGCATGTGTGCTGGGCTCTTTCATGATGTGTTTGCTTGCCCACGGGGTGGACCATAGCATGAGGGACTAGGTCGGTCTGTTTGGTGCTGTCACCGACCAGGCTAAGTGCGCGCTCTGTAGCTTGGCTTGAAAATGGTTGGCGAGGGTTTCACGAGGCACTTTTGCTTGTGACCACCTGGCCACTGCTGCTGAATGGTGGCTGTGCGGTGCCACAGCAGTAGCTGCTCCCCCAGGACCGCACCACCCAGCCAGCTCAAATGCCACGCATCCTTCTGGAGGTTCCTTCCTCTTGAAGTACCCTGGAGACCACGCTGGCCCCGTCCATGGTCCAGATGTACCATGATGTCCCAGGACTCACGGAAGGGCCAGTGCCACCTGCCCATTCTGCAGGCTCTTTGCCTGGAGGGGCAAGCTCCTGCCAGGGTGCACTAATGCTGTGACCAGGAGCCCCAAGTCCCAGGCCTGGTGCCATCTGCTACCCAGAGCTGAGAGGCACTGGTGGGGGAGGTAGGAGGCCCCCCACTTCACTGTCTGTCTTGGACCCAGGCGCTGGCATATGTGGCTCCACCAAGATGTGTTCTGTAAGGTTGGCACCAACGTCTGTTTTCACACCTTTCCACCCCTTCTACACAGAGCCGTGCATGAGTTCACTGGAGCCCCATGCCATGGATGGGGCGGGCAGGCTGGAGCAGCCAGGGCTGGGACCACAGACAACCCTTCCTGGGACATGTGTACCTCATATAATTTAGCTTCAATCACAACTGCATTCTGCATATGTCTTGACCCCATTTTGATCAGAAGCACCTCTGTTCCCCATGAGTTGGGGTGTGTCTCTGGGCCAAAATCCAACACACCTAATTAAGGGCAATTCCTTTCTGGCTGAGATTCCAGCCAACTATGGAAGAAAACACTCGGAACTAGAGTATTTCTTCACAGTGTAAAAAGAATCACTTCACAAATGTGTTAGTTGTGTATTAATGCTGTGTATATAACAAAATGAATCTTACCTTCCATGATGCCTATTAATAAGGTAATTAAATATGGCAAATGTCATAATACTCTTGCATTTCATCTTGGTAGAGTTTCCACTCTGACCTTTGTGTCCAGAGGTTTGCGTGTTAACTTGGGCTCCTGTGGGCTGACTGAGAACTTGGTATCCCTATCAGCAGAGCTGTTCTGAGGTTCTGTCCTGCTAAGTGTCACCGTCCACTCTGCTATGTGGTGGGCAAGTACAGGCAGCTACAGACCAAATACAGAGTCAGTTATCTTCCTGGGAGGCCCACTGTCCCTTCCCAGGTCGGGCTGGCCTGATTCTGCGGGCCAGCAACAACACTGGCCTACCTGCCAGGCTGACTTGGGTAGTTCCCACCTGCCCAGCTGAGGCCAGCACCATCAGAGCATGGAGCATAGTTGGAAGCCGGGAAATTTTTAAGGCTACAGAGTCATCAGTGTTGCTGTGTGTGGGAATTCTAGTGGCCTTGACAATGTTGCATTTGGACTATGGAGAAAAGTAGCGTCATTCAGTAGTAAGGAAAGATGCCCTGGGAAGCTCGGCAGGGACCTGGAACAGATTGTAGCAAACTACCTGCGGATGCCAGGCTGGAGCCAGCCTCCCTCCCACAGTTGTTGTCATCTGGCCACCACCATACATACATTTGGTGGAGGAGCAAAAGACTTCCCGTTGCAGGGTTGGCGGGGAGCTGAGCAGTCACGGCGTGTAGCCTGGCCTCCTTCCTGGTCATGCTGACTGCACAAAACTGTGAGTCCTTGAAATGGAGCTCAGTCCTGCATGGTCTTGCAAGATCAGGCCAGCCAAACTGACCTCTTAGCTGAAGAGAGGAGGATGCAGGCTGCAGGGAGGTACATTCTTCTTGCAGATCTGGTCCCACATTATTCCTTCCCACTGCTTCAGGATGTGCCTGAATGATATGAAGTAGTGTGGCCCTTGGGGATGGAGGCATGTAAACAGAACATGCTCATTCCTCCTGCTCCTTTATTGCCAGTCTGTTGAGGAGGAACATGTCCACCTCTATGTCTTCACCAGTAATCTAAGGATGTGGGAACTGTGAGCCACTTGCAAGGAACCAGTCAGTCTCCTTGCATAAGGGCACAAACCCAAGTGGATCGGGGCCCCACCATTGTGCATCACTTCATTCCACCTTAATGATACCTTTACTCCGAGTCCACCTGCCCTGCAGTGGGGCTCAAGAAAAGAATGCAAGCATTCAGTCCACAGCATGCAGGCTGTGTCCACACGAGACCAGCTGTCCACAGCGTTTGGCGATGTTCTCCACTTGGGGAAGCCCAGTGGTCTGTTTACCAGGTCAGTCAGCAGCAGGGAGTGGAGAAGCTGCTCATGTAGAGGAAGAAGGTCCTCAGGGGAGACAGCCAGGAGCCAAGAAATGGCTGAAAGTTCCATCCATGGACCCCGGGGGAGAGTCTGCCATGGACCAGGCCTACCCAGAGGTAAGGGCCGCCCTCTGCGATCTGCAGAGTTGTGAGGACAAGAGACCTGGGCCGTTGCATGAGCCCCAGGCTCAGGAGTATTTACTCTGTATAAAAGACAGGTAACGTCCCCACTTGCCCCCCCGACCTGTAGGTCAGGACCTGCTGGTCACGCCTGCACAGAGCAACATCCCTGTTGACCTCCACCCGACACAGTCCACCTAAATGCACCCTTCTGAGGTTTGAACAAAATAGACCTGGGTGCCAAAAGCTCATATGGACCCACATATTAAAGGAGTGGCTTCCACATAGATTCATATTTGAAATTTGTGTTCTTCATTGTGATTTTGTAATTTTTTTTCTTTTTGCCAAAGTCTTTGAAGATATGGATATGGACATTTTGAATTTAGGATAAAAATATATAAAGATGATATATGAACAGATACAATTTCTACCATGTAATTTTTTGGGGATGGTAAGAGAAGACACACAAATATTGATAAGATGTATTATACTTCCATAGTATGTTGATCAGTAACTTCCGGATACATTCTTAATCAGTCCGTCCCATTCCCAGTCCTTCAATGGAATCCTCTTCACTCTCTCCCTTCTCCTGGTCCTTCCCCTACCTCTTTCTTTCTCCATTCTGATGTTTGCTCTGAAAAAAAGAAATGTGATAGAAAGCGTGGCTGATGGGGAGTGGGTGGGTCCTCCTACCTCAGGGAGCAGCAACATGGAGACTCCCGTTGTGGGGAAGGATGGCCCAGCCTGCCCCTGGAGAAAGGGGTGGGTGGATGGTTAGCACCTGAGTTAACGATGCAGCAGAAACTCGTTGGGATGGAGGAGGGACAGCAGAGCATCTCCCGAAGCAGAGCTCCTGTGCCTTCCTGGAGAGATGCGGACCTCACTTACCACTGACACGTAAGCCTCCTGCCTGCATGCCATGTTCATTCCCTTGAACCTCGTGGTAACAAATGGCCATCCTCACGAAGAGTCCTCACTTTTGTGGAGCAACCCCTGAACTCAAAGGGCGGAGTGTGGAGGGAAGTATGCTGTGCAACGGCAACATGCCGCGCCTCATTAACAAAACCCAGACTGGCTGATGACAGCGGTGCCCGTGAGCCACCGGGACCTTGGGTTCCACGCTGCGCTCCTGCCCACGGATCCACCTCCTTTCAGGAGGTCGGAGGCCGGTGCCTCACCTACAGCAGCCTCTCCTGCTCACCTCAGCCTGCAGCAGTTTCTAGAAAGATAATTCCCAGGGGCCGCATGGTCCTCCAGACCCAAAAGGCCTCGTGATCCCAAGCCTGTGGCTTCAGAACTCCTTTTCCTCTCCTCCCCATCTTCTCTGTCACTGCAGGTTAAAGGCTGCTACAGCAAGGAGCGTCGGTACCGTAACAGTGCCTCTCAGCAGCCATCTGCCGTGCACCCTAAGAGCCAACCTCTCAATTACTGTTTTTAAAATAATAAACACATAAACTGCTGGATGATCTTAATGTGCACTTTTCCAGTGTCCTACTCGCCTGTCACTGTCTTGGTGGCTCAATCTATTTTTGGAATATTAATTTGAATTGAACAACAACTCATGCAGGTTTCGTTGTTTTTGTTTCCTGAGTATTTGGGCTGAAATTTATGTTTCTGAAAAAAAGGTCTGGAAGTGGTCAGGGTGCTAACCAGGAGCACACGCACACACACACACACACACACACACACACACACACACACACACACTTTCTGCTCTGGGCCTAGCAATTAACTCCCACATGCTATTGGGTTTTTATCACTATAATAGATTATGTGATACTATATTTTTTCCATTAACTCCTCTCCTAATAGTAATACAGATTTATACCTTGCCGAGTAGGGTGTAAAGTACATGAAAGTAATAAAACTGCATTTAAATATGTATTTCATAATCCAGGATTAGCACACCATTATTCCTGATTAAGCAGCACTCTACCTGGCTGGGAGATGGGTGCCATCCACCCCAGTCTGATTTCCAAGGACACAGCCACCCATCTAATACATGCTGGGCAAATTTTCCAACCTGAAAAGAGGAGCATTATTTTTTGTTAACGAAAAATAGCATCAGTACCCAAAAGACCCACTGATTTCCAATTACTTTGAAAAAATACAGCGATTTTTCTTGGGGGGGGGGTGGTTGCTGAAAAGTTAATTCCTCTGCTCGTTTATTTTCTCCTTCTGAGCAGTGTGCATGCCCTCCTGGCTGGAAGAGAGGCTGCTTGGGAGGTTGGGGTGAAAGGAAGTTCAGCCTTTGGGCTTGGGTTGCTCTGTGTCCTGAGATTGAGGGTACATTGTGCCCATCTGGGGCATTCCGAGGTCAGAGCCAGTGTGTGGGGTGGGCATAGCAGGGGAGATAAGAACTGAGGTGATACTGAGCCCCAGAGCACTACAACAGTTCAAATATTTCTCTTCGCAGAAACATGTTGCCTAATACAAATAAGAACCTCCCCTCCTCAGGGGTCCTTGGGTGGTGGGCAGCGAGCAGGCCAGTTTCATGGGTGCTGCTCACAGGGATCCCGGCATGGCACTACTCTACAATCCTGCTTCATTCTAAACAAAGCACCATGACCTGCAGCGTGAGAGAGTGGCTGGACCAGTCACGAGTACATGACTCCCAAGCTGACTCCCAAGCCGTGGGTCTGATTCTCATCGGTCCTGGCACCATCGAGGCTCAAGCAATCATCCTTTGGCGATCCCTGTCCTGCTAACATCTAACGTTCTGTGAGAGTTTCTTTCTTTGACTAGTATTATCTCCAAGTACCCCTGTACTGAGAGCGATCTCTCCACCATACAGAGAGAATCAACAGGACAGCTTGACATTCAGAAATACTCACAGAGGCTCACCCTTCAGCCTCCGGAGCATAAACACATATGCCAGAAGCCACAAGGCGCCAGATCTGGTGAATGAGGTGGACGAGGACACACTGTCATGGTTTTACGAAACTGCCTTTCCATTGGATGTTTCTGGGTAGCAATATTCACCATACTTTTTATTATACTTTGTGAAGACACCACAGAAGACATCCAGAATTGCTTCTTAGAGTGGCAAGAATGATGAGAAAAGTGCATTCGAAGCAAGAGGGATTATTTTGAGGAGCTTAATGGTAACATGTCTTTTACTATAATATTTTTAATATGATTATTGTGGTACATTTTGAAAACATCTCATAAAATCATTCTGCTGTCCTCAGCCACTATCTAACCCTGACTGTTAATAACTCACACATAACTGGTTACATGTACTGCTCACGCTTGCTAACTCCTTTGCCACTTAACCAGCAAAGACAGCACCGTTCAAAGGGGAAGCTCCCCTTGCTTGGGGCTGTGGGGGGTGTGTCCTGGTGCCCGATTCCTGGTGACTTGCACTCTTGGGAGTACTGGGACAGAACCCTGTGGCTCTTTGTCTTAGGACCATTCCAGCTTCAGCCTAAGATGACTAGGATCCAACACGTAGCAAGAAGAGACAAGGCTGGAGGAGAAGGCAGAGGAGGAGAGAGACTAAGCTCACATCTCCCCTCCCGGAGTGCAAGAAGATCCCACAACCAGGACGAGGGTGCAGAAGTGGCCAGGGATTTGGATGGTCAACCTGGCAGGTGTCACATGTTACACTCGGGCCACTGTTTTAAAACAAAGGAGAAAAGAGATCATGGGCAGCACCATGCAGTGAAATACCCAGAAGACACTCTGGTCTTGGCATTTCTCCCCATGTGGTCCAGGTGGGGCACCGCGCTCCTGTAGCAGGCGCTGGGGCTGCGTCTGATTCAGATAGCAGAGGGTGCCCAGCAACAATCAGGAAATACGTCCTTCTGGGAATTTTCTCTGAAACAGGCTCAAATCATATTGAGAAATTCATCCGAAATATGAAGATGAAGCTGGACCAGAAGCTGCGGGTGATGACAGACAGGAAAACAGAGGAAGAGGAAGAAGGGATGGTGTTTCTGACACACTGGGTCCACGTGAAGAGTGAGGCCTGGCGCCTCCCAGTGCTCCGGGCACCAGGCTGGCCCCAGCGGCTCGTTTTCTCCCTTCCTTTTGGCAGTTCCTTCACCTGCTATAGATGGAAGAAAATAGGAATAAGCATCTTTCGACCACAAACAGATGTGCTTGATAAAGAAAATGTCAGCAAAAATACTAAAGCAACGTGTCACAGCAGCTTTCTGACAGATAGAGGGAAAAGGTAAAAAATGTTCTATCATGTCCGACAAGGTGTTCTTTTTGAGATTTAAAGATCAGTGTGCAACTTTAAACATGTTTGTCACTTTGGCTGTGACTGCAGCTATCTGGGGCTTCACAAGAACTTTATCAGCTCCGCATAGGGGGAAAGAAAGAAACCCGCTCCCATTTATCTCCGCTCGCTTCCCTTCAAAGCCAACAAATAAATTACAGTGTACATTTGATACAAATTGATTTCTTAACTCAAATAACAATGTTGTCCTCCCGGCCGGGCCATGTGTCACTCACTGGCGAGGCTGAGTGAAAGGCTCAATCCGTCTGGGTGACAGAAATAGGCCTGACGCTTCTCGCCGAGGAATGCTAATCACCCGGGCTGGCCCGGGCTTTGTGGGCCAGCCAAGATAAGGGGAATCGGCCGCCCTGTCACTCGCACCAGCCCTGCAAGCGTTTGTTCCAGCACGCGTCCGGCCCGGAGTTGCCAGCCTATTTCATGTGGGAAAATAAGATCCGGACTCTGTGGCTGAGATGCCTGGTGCTGGGCCGTGCATGGGCCCACGTGAAAGGAGACATTGAATGTCCCGTGCTGATCCTATCAGCTGTGGGAGAAATGAGATATTGGCAGGGGCTGTTGACTCCCTCACAGCCGAGCAGGTTAATAAGGTGCGGAGGGAGGCCACGGGCTAATTGGATTTGCCCGGCCTTGATAAACAGTGGCAGCTCGCTGCCAGAGAAGTGCACGCCGAGTGGCTGGGCTTTGTTTACATCGAAGCCAGGAGAGGAGGAGGAGCAGGAGGCTGTTCCTGGAGACGAGGGCGTCTTCTGGTCTCCCATCCTGGGGCCGGCCAGGCTGCGTGTGGCACTGGTGCTGAGCTTTCTGATTGCGATCAAAGAGGGTGCAACTCTCAGAGCCCACATCACAAAGCAGAACCCCAAAGTGCCAGGTCGGGTGGGGAGGGTGGCCGCATCCCTGATCTGCGTCCGTCTCCAGGGCTGACCTGCCCGTGCTGGACTTCCACATGTTGCCGTGGGAGCTGTGTCCTCTCTGTTGGTGGAGGTGGCTTGTCCCTGTGTGTACCTGCCCGGTGTGGGTGACACACAGGCAGCCTCCCCAGGGACATTCTAGTTCCTAGTCGTCTACCCGTTCCTGAAACGTGCCTGTCTAGACCTATGAAGACCCTGTGGCAGCCCGGCCCTCTCCCTTGCCCTGCATCATGAGGTACCTGTTGACCTTGAACTATGAAGTACGGAGTACACAGAATGCAAGAACACCCACTGGTACAGTCCTGATGATTTTATCGGGATCTGTTATTCAGTCGGTTTGAGTGTGCTGGAATTGAGAGCTGTGTTTTGATTTCATGTTGATATAGATGTCGATATGTGTATAAATACATGTATTGATATTTATGTGCAAATGTTTATTAAGTCTATTTAATTCATAAGACTTCATGCTGTGCAGCCTCTGAATTATTTAGAAGCTGCCTTCATCCTTCCGAGCCCTCCTCTAATGTGTAGCCGTGTCACATCCTCAGACTCTGAGGCTATGCTGTCCCTGGGAGAAACAGAGAAGTCACCAAATGCCCAGGGAACAAAGGTACAGGTTTTTCTAGTATCTTTCCCTAAGTACTTGAAATTGCTCTGCGTTAGGAATGTTCAACTCAGCCAATAAATGCAAAAATGAGGTTATGTAGGATTTCCCTAATAGATACATCAGGTAATATTTACCTGATTAAAACTGATGTCTCTGTTTGTCTCTGCTTAGCAGCACTTAAGAAGACCAGGGTCCCGAGTCGCATTTCTAGAGGGGCAGAAACCCAGCAGAGGAGGACCGACCCTTCAAGGGCAGACTGTCCCTTCTTCCGGTTCCCTGTTGGCATCCCGGCCACACCCCCTCCACCCAGGAGTCACTTCTGAGTCTCCTAAAGTTGACCAGGGTGGAGGCTCAGGCTGGGACTGCTGGGAAATCATGGGCATAGGAGGACACGTGGGGTCCCTGGTGGCCCCTAGGACTCCTGCTGGCAAGCTGGGACCACATCTGAACCCCAGGAGCCCACCAGGAGAGGCCCCATCGCCTGCTGTGGGCACAGAGAGACCCTCCCTGGAACTCGGGCTCTTCATGAGCGGAGCCTGAGTCTTCAGGGCCCCCGATGGTGACTTTCCCAAGGCACTCACAACTGCTGCTACCGCACAGCACCACTGTTCCCGCCCTGTGCTGCAGCCCACGCACAGGCCCGGGAGCCTGGCTGACCAGGGTCTGCCCGGCCTGTCTCTGCCTTCTGGAGTTGCTGGCAGTTTTGGCGTCCCCGGATTGTGGCTGCTTCACCCTGCCCTCGACCCTTGTCTCCACAGGAAGCATCCCTGCTCCCTGCCCTTAACAGAGCTCAGCCATAGCGGGTCAGAGCTGCCTACCCAGGGAGACGTGACCTTGGCAGCCCCCCTGTTTCCAGATGCACTCTGCGTTTCCAAGGGGCAGACATTAGGACCCATAGCCTGGGATGAGCAGGAATTGCTCAGCTCCTCCCTGCAAAAGCTCTGAGGATCTAGTCAGCCTGTCCACAGATCCCAGGGCGATTCCTGATCCAAGTATGAGGCCCCTCCTCTCACTGCTGGGAATCCCCTCACGCACACACTGGCCATATGTGAAAGGGGTTCAGAGAGGTGGAGGAGTGAAACCCGATCACACAGCAAGGAGGGCTGGACGGAATTCCAGAGCTGGCAGCAGGCTCCCACCCACCGTGTGCCTCTACCCAGATGGTGCGCCTCGCCTTGCGGCCCTGTGCCCTGGGGAGGACTCCTCTCTGCCCGCTGCCTGCCGGTGTTCTGCTTTGGCTCCCAGTGCAGACCTAGCACCGGGCATGGCTTTGAGGTTAGTGGAGTTTTATATATTTGAGCTAGTGAAAACAAATCTTGGGGAAAATCTCTTCTTTTCTTTTAGGGGCATTTGTCTAATTACCTACTGGAGACGTTTTGTCCCCAAAGCAATCAGAGTACCAAATGTTCTGCTTATTCCAGTGTCTGCTGCAAAAATGGAAAATATTAAATCAAGCCTGCTCTCTTAAACCAGAAAGTCTACCAAATAAAGTGCAATATTATAAAAAGTGTTCCACAGCAGAAAGGAGCCTGTTCATTCAGAATAAATAAAGAAAAGAAAACAACTGAAACCAAACTTTGCTTCAAATTAAAATGATCGATCGTTTATTTTTAAAGAAAGAAGTCACCCCTCACTGTAAGTGTGTGTCTGGGACAAAAACCTCTGATATAAAATTGGCTAAGCCTTAAAACATTTTATGTATAATAATTTCTTCCTTTAACGGTTTGAGAGTTTTATTATCTTTGGAAACACATCGGCGCATTGTAGATGCAAAGGGCTGAAGCTTGAGTCTCGCAGAGAGGATTTCAGTAACACAATTACAATGTCCCAGCCAATCACCCTGCCCTCCCTCTTGAATTACACTCAGAGTGTGAGCGACTTTCTAAGAATTTAGTGGAATCTGTCTTAGTCCACAGGGGCTGCCACAGACACACGGGACCTAAACCACAGACATGGCTTCCTTTTTCTTGCAGTTCTGGATGCTAGAAGGTCCAAGATCAAGGTTATGGCCGGGTTTGGCTTCCTCTGAGAACTCTTCCTGGTTCACAGATGGCCGCCTTCCCGCTGCGTCCTCACAAGGAGTGCTGGAGCCCTGCTGCCACAGGTCCTCCTGGGCTGACTTCATGCTGTGGTCTCACTAAGCCTCAGTTACTTCCTTACCCTAAACACAGTCAGACAGGTGGGTGAGGAGTCAATGTATGATCTTGGGGGACACAGGTGCGTCCTCGGCAGTATCCTGGTAACCATCAGAGCACACACTCATCTGTGCAGGCTGGGGGCATTTCCAGCTAAGGCCACTTCAGAACAAGTCCGTTAAAAAGCATAATTTCCATGCCATTCCACAATGGTATCTAAACTATTGGGTGCAACAGAGGCAGCCATGGGATTCCCAGAAAGTTCCTTTCTAGAAAGGTTGACTGTAGTGAAAGGGCTCTCAACTCTGGGACGTGCATTCTAAGAGATATGTTACTCTCTCGACCAGGCAAGCAACCAGGCAAGCAAGGAAGCTGGGCCAGCAGGGACAGAACACGGGATTTGACTTGGGGGCAGCAGTGCCTTGTGCTTCTCAATCATTCTCAGTTCTTTGTGTTTTCCTCTTACACAGATAATGATAAACGTCATAAAGACAAATGTAAAGAATGTAATGTTTTACTCTTCAACACAGTGATCGTGGTCAGTGAACAAGGCACAGTTGCACAGGGTAAAGAGGAGATTTCCCCCACAGGCCATATTTCTGCAAGACCGACTCACGGTCCTATAATCTCGGCAGTCAGGAGGAAGCAATACCTGAGCTGTCAGTCAATGCTCTGGCTTTATTCTGTGTGGATGGCATTTATTTTCTCCATCTTGAGAAAGAGACACACAGGCCTTAACACCTTCTGGGTCAAATAATTGAAGTAATATGGGCTGGACAGCACACAGGCTCAGAGCCCTGTCCACTCACGTGCTGATCCCCGATGCCACCGTGCCTATTAATACACGTGACACAGAGACCCCTGCCCACCTCACAGGATAGTCCCCCCAGACATGAGGCCCAGGACGGCAGCCCCGCGGGGAAGAGGCCGGGGGTTGAAAGGCGTGGCAGGTCTCCGAGGGTGGACCTGCTTCACCACTGTAATGAGAATCAAAGCCCCAAGGGGTGCTCAGTGCGCAGTCCTGGGCTGGGTGTGGGATCCCCTCCTCCCAGGCCACGGGGAAGGGGGCGACTCGGTGTGCCTGGGACATTGCCTGCAGCAGGATTCACTCCAAAGACAGCTGCCTGCTCTCTGGGCAGGACACTTCCGAGTCCGAGTACGACAGGGAAGGTGCCTCGTGCCAGCCAGCCTCCAGGGGAAGCAATGACTGTTAAATGGATTTGAGCAGCACACCACTACTCTTTCCCAAACTTGCATTTTTGTCCATCCTTGTACCAATCAGAGCTGATGATTTTCTGCGTTTTGCCGTCACACTGAGCCTTACTGTGCCTCTCAGAGAACGTGAATTAGGAAAAACTTGTGATGCTGAGAAATTGCCAACACACTTCTCCATGCAGAGTCATTCTTTCTGAGCACGATGATCTGAGATCGTCTTGGAAAGCATCGCATCGTGTGTTTGCAAAGTTTTCTTCTCTCAACTCTCTCAGAGGAAATCAAGTGCAAATGAACACGCTGACCCCATTTGTTCAGGCGAAACAAACGATGTATTCTTTGCTCACACAGCCCAGGCGGCATGCAGCGGCCTCTGTCAACACGCGGTGGCCAAGGGAAACAATGCGGCTTCTCTCGAGGGATAAAATTAATTATTCCTATTTGCCACATATACAATATTTTAGACATTAAGTACACCATTAATATATACAAACACTCCGTGTTGTACAGTGTTTTATTAAATTCACTTATCTTGCCCTTTCACTTTATTATTAAATTAGAGAATAAAAAGCACCACTAACATATCTTGTGTCAGATAATAGCATTTATTTTCTCTTGTTTTCCCCCTCTCAGAAATATAGTGCACTCATAGAATATCCAAAACAGGTGATTCATATTCAGATTCAACTAAAATTAATTGAATCTCCTACCCTGTAGCAGACAAGGCATTACTTCATTAATGAGGGGACTATTTATCAAACCCCAGTTTTGCAGTGAAGCAACAGGGAGAGGGCGGCAGGCTTCCTGAGATGACAGCACAGATGTGGGTGGACTTGATGTCCCAAGCAGGTCTAAGTTCATGAGAAGGACACTATCGTACATTACGCATATCTCTTTCATCCACTGTGGAGAAGAGCAAGGAATCTGAAAAATACATGGGAAAGAATTATTCCTTGCAGCTCAACAACCCCCCGAAACATGTCCCAGTTGAGCTTCACTGACACCTTGGCTGGACCCGGATTCCTGAGAAGCTCTGGATCACAGGGTGCTGTACTACGAGTGGCCTGATCCATTGCTGTTAACAGCTGAGGTGCTGTTGGGAGGTAGGGCCCAGTTGGTGGTGGGCCCTGGGCTAGGCTCTTGTGGGTATTTTGTGCTTGGGCTTCCACCCCATGTTCTGCTTCCCTCCTGCCGTGAAGGGAGCAGCTTTGCTCCACCACGCCCTTCCACCATGATGTTCTCGGCTTGGCTCCTGCCTACCAGGGACTGAAACCTCTGAAACCATGAGACAAATAAACCTTTTCTTCTTTAGTCTGTGAGTGTCAGGTATTTTGTCTCAGCACTGGAAAATCTGACAAAGACAACACTGAATCCATTTAACAAGTAGGCAGAGAATTTAAGTTAACATTTCTCTAAAGAAAATACACAAAAGGACATGAAAAGATGCTCAACATCACTAATCACTGGCCACATGCAAATCAAAATCACAGTGTAATGCTACTTCATACCCATTGGGTGGGCTGAAACCAAAAAGACCAGAAAGTAGGTATCGGCAAAGACGTGCAGACTTGGAAACTATGTGCATGTCTTTGGGACTGCAAATGAAGCAGCCCCTGAGGAGAACATCTATCGCAGTTCTTTGAGAAGTTCCACATAGTTTACTGCACAAGCCAACAATTCCACTCTGGTGGAGCAAGAGCCAAAGGATTGAGGGCAGGGGTTCCAGCACACATTTGCACACCCTGGTTCATCACAGCACCATTCACAAGAGCTAGAAGGTAGAAGCAGCGTAAATGTCCATCAACAGACGAATAAACAAAACACAGCACATGCACACAATGGAATACTATTCTGAGTTAATTTGAAAGGAAATACTGACACAGGCTACTACATACACATACCCAGTAGACACCATGGCAAGCGAAGTCAGCCAGACTCACAAGGACAGATGCTACACGACCTTACTTCCATGAGATCCCTAGGGCAGTCAGGCTCTTGAAGATGCACAGAGGAATGAGCTGAAGCTGGAGAGAGCAGGTAGGGAATTAGCATTTCTTGGGTCCAGAGGTTTGGCTGGGAAGGATGACAGGATGTGGAGAGACCAGAAGGTGACAGTTGTGGAAGAATGTAGCGATAGTCCTTAATGCCAATGTGTTGTTTGGTCAAAAACTGGCTCAAAAAGATACCAAGAAGGGTAATAGCTGGATCAAATGGAACCTCTAGTCTTAGCTTTTTGAGGAATTTCCTCACTGATTTCCACAGTTGTTGCACCAGTCTACACCACCACCAAGAGTGGAGAAGTCTTCCTTTCCCCCCACAGCTCCTTCAGCATTTGTTGCTGGCTGATTTATTGATGATAGCCACTGTTTCTGGAGTGAGGTGGAATCTCAGCGTTGTTTTAGTTTGCATCTCTTGAATGGCCAGTGACGTTGAAGATTTTTTCATATAGTTATTTGCCGTTTGTACTTCTTCATACTCTGAAGTAAAATAAATTGGACACACATGTTCAAATATCGCATGATTTCACTGGTGTGAGAAACCAAAAGGGTAAATGAGAAAGGAATGTATAATAGATGTTGTGAAATAGGAAGAAAATCTTCAAACAGGAAGGGCAACTGAGGGGGGAGGGAGAATAAACAAGAAAATAGAAGGAAAAAAATGGAAATAAAGGTTTCGTTAAACAAGGAGGGGAAGAGGGGTTGAAGGGAGGGCAGAGGAATGAGAAAAAAAAGAAGAATCAAGATACATCATGCACAGGTACAAATTCCCCACAATGAATGTGATCATTTGCATATCTAAAATGTACCAATAAAATTAATAAAGAACAAAATTAGAAGAAGAAAAAGATGGCTCAAAAGGAAACTTTTACTTTATGTATATTTTGCCACAAACACTATTACTTCCATCAAAGCTATTCCTGCCGTTTGTGGAAAAATCTGGGGAGAAAGTGCACAATGCAAAATGACAGGAAACTTCTTTCAGATTTACAAATCTCCTCCAAACCAATGTAGGAAAATAAAACTGTGAATTATTTAGTTGTCTATTGAAGTGACAGTTTAAATGGTATGAGTAAATACCAATGACGCGGAGCACAGAGATTCTGGAGGCTGTGCCTGCTAACTGGTCCCAGGAGGGAAGGAGAGCGTCCCCACCATCAAGACCCTAACTGGCGACAGGCCGGCTCTCCCCGGGCCCTTCCGGCGCTGGCTTTCCCTGGCAGGAAAGGCTGCTTTATTTCATATCCCTCGTTCATTCTCCACCTGTTTCTCCTTTTCACCTTCCCAGCTCTTGGCTGGCTGCTTCCTTTGCAAGGGAACGCTGGAAGCAGATGTGCCACGGTGTGCCTGGGACCGCTCAGGCCACCTTCTCTCCCCAGATGGCAACTGTGGGACCAGGACATCCTGATGGCAGGGACGATGCTCACCTTATCTCAAAACATGTTGTCTGCACTGAAGTCTCTCACACACAAAGCAGAGAATCAAATGCCCACGTCTTGGTCAGAGCACCAGGACGGCGGGCAGTGCTGAGCTGCGTGGTCCTCGCTGTCTTCTTCCTGTCTCAGCTTTAATTTGGATGGACTCAGAAGCGACACGCACGGAGGACTCGCAGCTGGAGTGTGCTGTGTGGCAATTCACCTGAGGCGCACAGATTCAGCTTGAAGTCCTTCCCTTGAGGCAGTGACAGCAAACCCTTTAGAGCCGGCTGCGACACTCATGCCCCGGGTTCGCCGCCCCTGCCTTGGGCTGACCCCCCAAGGCAAGAGCCACGGAAATGTGCGTGGCCGGGGCTCAGGCTTGCTTCCTGTCAGTGACACTGTGTCGGTGGTGTGTGAGAAGGAAGGCAGAGCGCGAAGGTGTGAGAGACGCCTGGCATGGCCGGCCAGGGGAGAGGTGTGTGGCCGCTGATGGGAAAGGAAAGAGCCCCGCCTGGGTGGCACTGCCTGGATTGTGAGGAAGGTTGCCAGCGAGGGGCCTGAGGGCAGGCAGAGGCAGCAGGACTGCAGGGGCAGACCAGGCGGCCAGGGCGGCCAGGGCCGCGTCTCCCCGGCCTCTTCTGCAGCGGGGCACGCAGCGCTCCGTCTCCTCCGGTGAGCGACCGGCGGATGCCCTGAGCAGCTCCTGTGTTCGCAGTTTTTATTAGTTCATATCTGCAGCACATAAAGATCGCGTTCCTCCCGGGGAGTTGGTGCGCACAACACATCGTCACTCTTTTTTCTCATCCCCTTTCCCTCCCTGCTCTCCTCTCCCTCCATCTCTCGGTCCCCTTCCTTTTCCCAAAGATCGTCCTCCTTGTTTCCTGCTATCTATCTTTCATTTTGCTTTTTAATTTAAATTTATTTATACTTCAGGTTTCTCATATAAGAGAAAGCATGTGATATTTAAGCTTGTGTGTCTGATTTATTTAACATTATGGTCTCAAGGTGCATCCGTTTCCCTACAAATGACTCAAGACTATCCATCTTTATAGCAAAGCAGTACTCCATCGTATATAAATTCCATCTACAAGTATTCTCCACAGCAGTGACAACAGGCGTGGACACCAACCTGTGCCCACGGTGGTGCAGTCGCCAGACAGTGGGACCCGCCCTGGCGCCCGCCAGCAGGTGGATGGACAGCCAGGGCAGGCACGCAGGATGCACCTGCCGCAGTGCTACTCAGCAGCACAGAGGAGCAGTGAGGTTGCAGAAACCCACACAGAGACACGCACAACACGCTCAACCTCAAAAGCATTATGCAAAACGAAAACGCCAGGTGTGAAGAATGCCACCTGTATAATTGCACTGATGTGACATCGCAGGGGTGGGAATGAAGAAGGACATACATTATTCCAGTGGCTGCCAGGAATTGGAGGGGTTGGGCGCCACAGAGGGCACATGAGGTTTTGATCTGGTGCAATTGTTCTGTTTTGATGGTGGTGGTAACACAAGTGCAAACATTTGTGAAAACTCAGAACAGTGACAAGGGTGATTCTTGCCATATGTAAATTATGCCTCAATAATCTGATTAAAAGCACGTTGCATTAAACAGAGAATTCTTGCTTAGTTAGGTTGGATTTTTGTAGCCTCTCCGTGGTATGAGAGGAAATCACATTCCAGACCAGAGAGCAGTGAGGAGCGCCCTGTCTCAGTCAGCCAGGCATGGGGATACTCCTGGCCAGGAGGCCAGGGGACCAGAGGACTAGGGGACCAGGGGCCTGGGGGACCAGGGAAACAGGGGACCAGGGGACCAGGGGACCAGAGGACCAGGGGAGGTCTAGGGTCTGCTAATGGTATTGTCAGGGAGCCTTTTGAGGTGGTGTGAGGTAGAAAATAAGAATGGGGAAGGGCACAGAGCAAAGCGCAGGTGTCCCATGAAGCTGAGCTGGCTGCCACGCTGACCACTGGGCGGAACCCAATGGGGCACCTTGCGCTGGTCACTGCACCGGCTCTGGCTCCACAGGAATGCCCCTCAGGGCCACTGTCTCCTTCAGAGTCTGGGGCAGGGCTGGTGGGAAGTGCTTTAAGGTGTGGACACATTTCATTTGTTCAAGTCAAATCCATCTTTCAGCATCTCAATTTTTTCCACGATCTTTGTGTACAGCTTCTATTGTAAGTTGATTTAGCCCTGAAAATCCATTTTCCCTGAGCACATTTGGAATATTGAAAGTTATTTTTACACAGAAGGGTTAACTGACTTTCAGCTCAAGTTTCTTTTATAACTCTTTGATAAATGGCCCTTCATTTCTGCCTGATTGTTTTTTTAGAGACAGTACTAGCAGGAACTGCAGAGATATGTTTAATTTAATGGTAGAATCTCAAAACTGCTACATATTGCCTGTTATATTTTTTACAAATTCTAAAACCTTGATAAATTTCAATACTTCATACCTGTGTGAAATAAACCACTTTACTCCAGTGTGAAATAGTACCTGAAGCTAATTTAATATGATTTTATATTTTCCCTCCTGAAGCCTTCTCTACTACTCTATCTCCTAGCACTGCCATGCATATGTGTGCGCACACACACATGCACGTGTGCACTGGATGGATACTTTATTCTTGTACATGCACAGTATGTTTTAGATCATCAGACTTCTAATCCTGTGGCCCAATGTGGCTCCTAATGAGGCCCCCCAGGGACAGTCCCTGCTCTACTACTCATCATCGATGAATAGAGCAGCCCTCACCTTGCTCGTGCTATGAAACCCACATGAAGGCAAAGGAAAAGGGTTTTGGCCTTGGTCGTTCGGCCACAAGCTAGGCAGCCCACACCCCATTATGCATAAAAGCAGAAATAGCATTTATGAGCCCCCTCACGTGAAGCTGGAGTAGGCAGATTCATGAAATTCTCTGAGATTTGGATTAAATTAAACCGTTCTTCACAGCGCTCCTTTTGATTAAGGCCATGTGTGAAGGGAAAGCTGCACATTTGAATAGAACTTGGGTCTCTAAGAACTTTGAATGTGCACAAATCTAAATTGAGCCGAGCTTGATCTCCAAGTGTACAGGAGGCCAATTTACATTCTGCATTCGGGGACAAAGGGGATGGCATATTCCACCCTTTTGGAATTTGGGCTTTAGACTGAAGTTTATTAATATCAGGATCAACACTGAGGTGACTCATTCTGTTGGCGCTTATTAAATTAAGAGAGTTAAAGTCCTTAAACACAGAACTCCAGCAAGACAACTAAAAGCGCTGTGGGGAGCCAGCTTCCTTCCTATTTGCACCCACACACGTGTCCCCATGAAGGAAGAACTGGCAGGTGACCAGAAAGCCCTGCCGTACCCAGGACGCAATGTCTCTCATCCCTAGCAGTCCTCGGGGACATGTTTTATGAGTACTTAAAGTCCACTTTCCACCCAACCAGGCCAGCCTTGTCCTCTTCCTTTCTGGAACACCTCACATCTCTGTCCACTGCTGCTTCTGTCTTTCTGATCACCCGCAGGTGCGTTGGGAACAGCCTCAGCCTTGAGACTGTAAGCGGTTCCCACTCACCATCCAGCAGTTACAGGAAGAAAGATGAGCTCACGGCGTCCCTGGAGGGGCCGAGACAGCCTCCCCCGTGCTGGATCTGTTACTGGGGCAAACCATTCCCAGGAGTTCCATCCCAGCACCGAACCGTGTCCAGGTTAGAAATCGGCCACACTGCATGGAAGGTGGATTTGGATAAGGCAGCCAGCAGATGCCAGTTTCAACTGCTCCTGTGGATTTGGTCACTAAGTGGACACGTCCCGGCGCTTCATTTGTTGGTGCCGCTGTCACCAAACAGCACAGGCTGAGTAGCTCAGAGAAGCTTGTGTTCTCGTGGATCTGCAGGCCGGCAAATCCTTGGTGGGGGTGTGGCTACCTTGGTGTCAGGTGGGGGATGGTACTCCCCACTGGCGATGCCCAGGCATCCTGTCACATCTTTCCCTGGTCCCGTCTCCATGCCACCAGGCTGGAAAACAGGTGCATTCGTTGGTGTTGTTGGTCAGCAAAGGCCCTGAGCTGCGCACTGGCCTTTCCCGGAAGTGTCTCTAAGAGCTTGCCGTTCTGATGACTCACCAGTCCCCATTGACCTGAGCATGGGGCTCTTTGCCCTCAAGTTTCTTGCCCTTTGTGGGCCTCAGCCTTCGCCTCTACACATCAGGCATCGTCCATCTGCACAGGGATTTCCAGGGCCCAGGCTGCACTCCCTGCTCTCTGCCGTCCTGCACCTGCTCACTTGGGTGCAAGTGCAGGGCTCGCAGGCCGAGGCCAGGAGTGAGACTAGACATCAGCAAGGTGCCCAACTGTGACACTGTGCTGCTGTGCACCATGGATTTCCTTTTTCTTCTTTGTTTTGGAATAGATATTCTCAAAAATATGCTACATGTGTTAACCTGCCATGATGGTCATCTTTAACACTTGCATGCAAATTTAGTGAATGCCATATTAATTTCTGGTAGTGCAAATATTAAACTCACATAAAATCTTTTTTGAGTTCTTTAATACCCGTTAAGCACCATAAGGAGTTTGGGAAAACCAAACTTTAGGAAAATTTCTGAGCTACTGAGTGTATGTATATATTATTAACCTAACCAAAACAACAAATACCACGAAGAAAATCAAATGAAATAAGCAATATGACATCCACTATGAATGGATAATCAACCTTGGATTATCTGTTGTTTAAATTATATATTATACGGTATAAAATGTTTTTTTCCAGGAAGCAGACATTTGTCTGTTTAGGCTTGTAGCTACCTATTATTTCAAGACACCTAGACACAAGCAAGGTTCTTCTTACCAATCCTGTCCTCTCTTCCTCTGCCTTCTTCCCTCTCCCCCTCCTCTCGAGCTGCATCACACCACAGCGCAGCACACCACTCCAGGCTATGCCATTCCCTGCCGTATAACCCAGAGCCAAGCTGTGCCCACATGGGCCTGGGAGGCTGAGGCTGAGCGGGACGCCTGGTAGGAGCACTTCCATCACCAAGCGTTAACATCTGTTGCTCACATATGAACGCATAGTGGCTGGAAATGTAATAAGATTTACGGTTCTGTTCTAAGTAGATTAATTTTGTAATATTTGCCTTTCACCTCCTGCAGTTAATATTCATACTTCTACTTGGGAATTGCCACAAGAAACAACTCAGACCACTCAGTCCGAGCCGGCACAGTGCTGACCTGGGCCAAGTCTGACCTCTGGCCTGCGGCTCACCCAGCCCTCGGCAAGAGCCGCAAGCTCCCACCTCCCCTGGGCTGACGGCCAGGCCTGGGGCTGACGGTCTTCCTCCAACACCGACCTCAAGACCCAGGGGTCTCGGTGAGGACCCTTCAGGAGCAGATGTGGCTCCAGTGGAGTGTGGCTTGAGCATTTGGTTACATGCCTCTAAGCAAAGCAGAAGTATCTGAAATGATCGCAAAGCACTCACCCTGGCATTAGTTTGTTGGGGATCTAACAAAACACCACGGCAGGCTGACCGGAGCAGCTTGAGACGTGCGTCTGAGACCAAGGTGCAGGCGGGGCTGGTTTCCCTGAGACCTCTGTCTGGCTTGTAGAAGTCTTCTCCCTGCATGTTCACGTGGTCTTCCCTTTTGATATGCCTGCCCCGAAGCCTCCTCTTATTCTTGTTTTTTTCAGTTTTTAGCTTTTATCCATACGTGTTTGTAGTACATAATGATCACATTCCTTGTGGGGAGTTAGTGCATGTGCACAACACATCTCAATTTTTTTCTCATCCCTTATCTCTCCCTTCTTTCCCCCTTCATTCATCTCTTGGTCCCCTTCTCATTTGCAAATGATCTCTCCCCCTACATTTTTCCTATCTTTTATTTTGCTCCTTATTCATATTTTGGGTTTCTCATATAAGAGAAACCATCTGGTGCTTCAGCTTGTGTGTCTGATTTATTCCACTTACCATTATGGTCTCAAAGTCCATCCGTTTTCCTACAAATGACTCAAGCATATCTTTCTTTATGGCAGAGTGATACTCCACTGTCTGTAAATACCACATTTTCTTTACCCATTCGTCTGTTGATGAACATATAAGCTGCTTCCAGGATTTAGCTATTGTGAATTGTGCTGCTATAAACATGAGTATCCATATATCACTGTAATATGATGCCTTCAACTCTTTTGGGAAGATACCAAAAGGTAAATAGCTGGGTCAAAGGGAAATTGCAGTTATAGTGTTTTGTTTTGGGGGTTTTTTTGGTGGGGATTGAGCCCAGGGCTTTGTGAATACTAGGCAAACACTCTACCACTGAGCCACATTCCCCAGCCCAGTTACAGTGTTTTGTTTTGTTTTTTAATTTTTTTATTATTTTTACCAAGAACATGTATTGGTACATTGTATACATAATGA
>PVJO010024724.1:0-23911 GCA_004026905.1 Hystrix cristata
AGCTGAAAGAAGAGCATTTGGGCAACCAGGAGGTGCTGGGTGTACAGCAGCAGAGGCAGACTCAGGCCAAGACAGCTCCACTCACAGAAATGGCTTAGTTTCTAACATCGTAACCTAGATGTGTTGCAAAAGGAGACCAGTTCCAGGGGCGTTTCAAGATCTAATCATATCAGCTCAGCCCTTTGTAGAATCTTCATGTCCGCAGGCAAATTAATGATCACATCACTCTTAGAAGGGAACTAATATTTAGGCACTCTTCTGTTCAATAGAGTCATGAAAGTCTTCTTAACCTCAACAGGTCAGTCTCAGATATTTGACATTTTTCTCCCCTGCTCTTCCTCTGTTTTACAATGACTTCAGAGACATAAATTAGAAGTTGGCTGTGAATGAAGATATTTTACTCCATTTCTGCCCATTCTCTTCTTTGAAAATGAAACACAATGCTCCCATTAGTAATAGTGGATTGTGGTTGTCATGTAGATAAACACAACACGGTTTCATGTCTTGTCCATTTTGAGTTACTAAGTAAGAACTCCCAAGAAGCAGCTCCATTTAAGGAGAATGCAGGTGCTTTGATGCCATGCCAAAGACTACATTTTTTAAAAAAATAGGGTTTTCATGTCAATTCCAGGAAGCCGAATCTCTTGCCATCATCAAAAATTATCTACGACATCATATAACAAAAGCAGCGTACGCTTGATGCCAACTGGAACCCTTATTCTCCAGGGGCATCTTCAATCACAAACCTACTCAGGCATATAACCTATTCTGAAAGGATCTAAAGAGTTTGCTAACCACAGTTTCATTGTCTCTCCAACTGTTTTTGGCTGCATTTTCTAGAAGCCTGGAATGCAGAGTTACATTAGAAGTTTCTTTTCCTCTACAATAACTCACCTAAAAACCTCCCAAAACATGTTCACTTGTACCTAAATGAAATCTCCTTAAAAGTAAAATAAAAAGAATAACATCCATTTTAGGTACTTTGTCTATTGAAAAGAAGTAAAGAAGGTATTTATAATCCATAGAGGTGAATATGAGAAAGCTGGTAGCAGTGAAACAAAGTGGGAAGAGACAAACCATACTGCAACTGACTAGGTCAGGGAAGGCCACGTTAGTTATTCAGAAGTGGCCCAGGTGGAAGGTTTATGCTTAAATTTTGTTCGAAAGTATAAGACTCACAGTGAATCCAATGTTGCTATAAGGTAATTCAAGCCTGAGAGAATATCCATGCTGAGTATCTACTGATATCCTGCACATCAAGTAGAAAAACTCTAAAATAGCTTCAGCCTGATAAGTTCAGATTCATCTTGGTTCCTTGCAGAATGAAATTTTTTTATGCTCAAAGTTATTTTTGAAAAACATATGAACATCTGCACTATAATTGAGAGTCCGGATATAAACCTGGACATCTGGCCAATTGATTTTCAGCAAAGGTCCCAAGACCATTTAATACACAAAGAGTAACGTCTTCAACAGATGCTGCTAGGGCAACTGGATCTCCACAGAGAAGAGTGAAGTTGGAACCCTCCCTTACATAATATATAAAATTTACTCAAAATGGATAAACAACCTAACTGTAAGAGCTGAAACTACAAAACGCATGGGAGAAAGTATAGCAGTAAGTCCTCATCATCTTGGATTTGTCAAGTTCCATAAGCAACAAAAGAAAAACATGAATAAATTGCATTTCATCAAAATTTTTAAATTTTATGCATGACAGGACATTACAAAGAAAGGTAAAATATAAACTGTGAGAATAGGAGGATATATTTTCAAATTCTCTCTCTAATAAAGGATGAGTGCCCTGAATTTTTAAGGAACTCTTGAAATCCAATAATAAAAAGACAATCCAATCAAACATTGGGAAAAAGATTCAGACAATTTTCCAAAGTACGTGAGCAAATGGCCAACAAGTATTTGAAGAGATCCTCAGCATTATTAATCATTCAACAAATGCAAATCAAAGCCACAGTGATATTCTACTTCATACCCATTAGGCCGGATAGCATAAAAAAAAAAAGTAGAAAATAACAAGTGTTAATGAGGGTATGGAAAACATTTAAACATTACTGGTAGGAATGCAAAATGATATGGAATTGTGGAAAACAGTCTTTTCAATGCCTTAGAAAGTCAAGGATGGAATTATCCTATGACACTACAATTCCATTCCTAAGTATAGATCATAAAGAGTTTTAAAAATGTACTCAAACAAGGGGGCTGGGGATTTAGCTAGAGTGTTTGCCTTGTAAGCACAAGGGCCTGAGTTCGATCCCCGGCACCACCAAAAAAAAAAAAAAAAAAAAGTACTCAAACAAGAACTCAACGCATTTGTTCAAAGAGACACTATTCATTATATTTTAAGCCCAAATATCCTTTAACAAATGAAAATATTTTAAAAACACAATATCTCTCTACACTGGAATATTAGTCAACAATTGAAAAAGAATTCTGACATATACTACAACATCAACAATGTTGAAAATATCCTAGATGAAAGAAGTCAGGCACAACAGTCACATTATAAAAGACCACATTCTTTTCCCCCAATTGGCCTTTTTTATATTTACATATCTATTTTTTCATTCTTGTTAGTATATGGTTGCAGCATATAATGTTTACATTCCTTGTGCAGAGACTGCTTTTTTATGAAAGATCCAGATTAGGTAAATACATAGAAACACAAAGTAGACTGGTGGTGGCCGGGAGCTGAAGGGAGAAGGGAATGGAAAGTAACCACTTAATTGGTATGAGATTTTATTTTGGGTGGATGAAAACATTTTCAAAACTAGACAGAGGTGATAGTTGTACAGTATTGTGAACGTGCTAAATGCCACTTTAAAATGGCTAATTTTATGTTAGGAGAATTTAGCCTCAGATTTTAGAAATAGGAGTAATGACCTGAATCAGAAAATCTTTGGAATTTACCAAGTCAGTGATCTATTATGAATTTTGACTTCTAATCTGAATAATATTCTTCTCTGTCCTGTCACTGTTTCCCTTCTTGTTTCCCTCTTTGCTCTTCTTGAACTTTGCCATAAAGGTACCAAACACAATCCACCAGAAGACATCAATGACAACAAATTCCACGACTCCCATGGGACACGTACTGTCTTCCTTCTGAAAACAGATGTTCTTACTGTCATAGATTATTCTAGCCACTTTCTGTGGGCGGGGCAAAATACCTGACCCAGCTTACTGTGGTTCGCAGTCACTGTCTGGGGTCCACTGGCTCCAAAGCAGAAACAGCACAGCAGAGAGCATGCCAGATGGACAAAAAGCTACTCACATCACACAGGAAGCAGAGAGAGAAGACAGGAGTGGGGGTGGGGGGCAAAGCACCTTTCCGGGTCACGCCCCAGGGACCTGCCTCTCATCGGGCCCACCACCTAACAGCACACTCAGCTACTGGGCTCACTACTGGATAAATCCACTGACGAGGATAGAGCCCCGAAGGCTCAATCACACTCTGAAAGTCACACCTCTGAGGGAAGGAGAGTTGGGGGGGGGGGTGTCTAGAGCTGAACCATAATCTCAATGTTTATTATTTCATTTGTCTGGAATAACACCACCCCTTCCTCCTCTAGGTGTCAGTCAGGGTTCTCCAAAGAAACAGGACTAATTGGAGGGAGATGAATGATGATGACAGATAGATAGATAGATAGATAGATAGATAGATAGATAGATAGACAGACAGACAGACAGACAGATAGACAGAGACATAGACAGACAGAGAGATGTAGAGAGATAGGTGTGAGGAGACTTAAAGGAATTGGCTCGCATGATTACGGAGGCCAAGAGCCTGCACAATATGCCACCTGCAGGCCAGAGGACTGGGAAAGCCAGGGGTACAATTCAGTTCAGGTTCAAAAGCTGTAGAACCAGAGGAGCCAAAGGCGTTCCTCCCACCTGAGGGGGAAGAACCAGGATCTCCAATGTCTGAGGGCAGAAAAAGAAGGTTTTCCAAGCCCAAGAAGACAGAAAATTTGTCTTTCCTCCTCCTGTTTGTTCTATCAGGGTCCCTTCCTCAAAGGACAGAAGGAACCCACAAACCTACTTTATGCAGCAAAAATCTTCTTTACTTGGTATATTGATTCAAAGACCAACCTATTGTGGAAATATCCTCACAGACATATACAGAAATCATGGTTTACTAGCTATCTAGACATCCCTCAGCCCAAACCAGATATACCCTTGCCCCGATTTCAGATATGAAGCTAACTATGCCAAATTCACCCTTTTCAACCTGGAAGTGTTCCTAAACCATAATTAATCTCTCTCCCTCAGGGAGCTTGTTGATCACCCGATGGGAGGCAGTCATATCAGGAGCTCAGTGTTGTCTTTGTCACTGACAAACTACATATTCAGTGCATGCTGTCACCAGGTTGGTTTTGGTGGGTGGAAATCGATTTTGCCGAGCCCATGAATAATTTCCATCTTTGCCACCATGAGTCACTGGGCAGTGACAAGGTAACTGGGAAGAAGGTATCCAGAGAATGGGTCTTCCTATCCACTTGTTTATTAAACCCTCCTCTGCTGAGGTCACCTTTAGTAGAAGGTCATGGGATACAAGTATCTTTGTGTTTTTTCCTTATTCAGAAGAACCAGTCCATAGACATCTTCTCCAAATTTCTTTGTCAAAAATTTACCCAGTAATATTCCTTCCAAGTTCCTGACTATCCAGCCTAACCACTGGTTATATCCCATTAGTTAGTTTAATACCAACCACACACCTAGCTATTTATTCTACCAAAAAAAGTGCACAACCAAGTATGTTGCCCAAAGTTCTGACCATTGGAAATATTTTCCTTCACCACTGTCCTTCAGGGATGTCCCAGAGAGGGGTTGAAGAGTTACAGCTGCCCACTTTTGGATGGTGACTGCATGTCCTACAGAACCACTTGTAAACCAGGCCTCCTGAAACTTTTCTTCAGCTCACACCTGATATCAGGGACTCCCCACCAGGCCTCAGGTACATGCTGGAAAAGGAAGGCAGGGAAGCCGGAATGCGGACCTTGAATATGTGGGCCACTGTTTATGTAACTTACTCCTTCAGAGTCTTCTTTGGCCCAGTCAAGTACATAGTACTTTCACTTGATAAAAGGATGCACTGTGGACACCCGAGTTTATGGCTTGTAAGAAAGACAGCACCTATTTCATGACAGGCACCTCTGGTCAAAGAGTAACTCAATGACCCAAGACCACCATGACCAGTAGCACAACAGGAGTGTTCTTTCAACGGGAAACTAACTATCTGAATAATGACAGATCCTAAAGAAAGGCCTGTTTATAGAGGCCTGATAAACTGCTCTTCAGCCCAAGTGATTCTAGCAGAAGCTGGAAGTCATAGCAAGCAGGCCACTTGCCTTTGCTCTATCGCCACCTCCATAGCAAAAAGGCATTCACAGGACTTGTTGTGGGCTTGGACACCGTTCAAAAGCAGCCACATGACTCAAGTTGTGCTACTCAGATACTTTATCCAAGATTTGTTAAACTCATGGTGGAAAAAGAGACTCCATCTTCTTTTTGCCAAGCAAAATAGAATGAATCTCAAAGCTGCCTGGCTTTCCTCTTTACTGTCCACCTTCTACCCACACCTCTGGATACAGTGGAGCAGATGCTATCCACAGAGAAGAGCAAAATGTGGCTAGAGAGGGTGCTGGTTCTATTTCACATCTCTACTCTTGAAGGTTTTGTTTTGTTTTGTTCTGTTTTTATTTTGTTTTGCTTTTGTGGAACTGGAGATTGAGGCCAGCACCTTTACACTCAGCTAATTCCCAGCCAGCCCTTTTTATTTTGAGACAGGGTCTTACTAAGTTTTCCAGGCCATTCTCAAATTTTCAGCCTTCTTACCTCTGCCCTCCAACCTCTCCTTGTTCTTGAAATGATTCTAAGCCTCTTCTCAGGACTCCAGATAGAAGCTAAGATTTTTGATAACAGCAAAGCAGATCTTCTACAACACAGATATTCTAATTACTGGAAACCCTCTGCTGGATAATCTATGCCACACTACACCTCACAAAGACCCCCTCGGCATCAAAGATACCAGCGCCTCGCAACGCTGGCTTTCAGCGCAAAATCAGCTCAGAAACAGAAATCTACATGGAAGTTAACATATGGTTTGGGGCAATTCCAGATCTGACCACATAAGTTTAAGTCTGATGGAAGGATATGCAATGGGAAACCACAGGAGTTTGAGGGTTTAGCAGTTTGGGCCACGGGGAAATGTGAGCTGGGAGACTTGAAGAGCAGCGAGGGAAGCACGTTCAGGTCTCACTTTGTCATCCTCTACCTCTGGACTGGAGAATATGTCAAGGTGATTTCCAGCAATGCCTCGAATTTTGGTCTTGATGAAAGAGGCAATATTCATTTTGAATTATGTTTGCAAAGGCTGGAAATGAAATAGAAGAGGGCAGGAAAGGTGAAGCAAAGTGGTGATGTCATTTGGACTGGAAGATTTTTGCATAATAGAATTTGCTTCTATGCAGAGCATCCCAGCAAGTGACATTTTGAGAGAGCACAGCTAAAACAGAATGCTGATAACCGAATGACGTGGCGTTATCAGACTTCAGAATGCCATGGACACGACCGAAAAACTGAAGACCTAAGTCAAGCAATCCCTTCAACAACATCCCTGTGCTGTGCTTACAATGCACAGAGCCACAAGCCCAACTTCCGACTTTCAAAATTGTATTAGCAGCTAAATATTCGACAAAAGAAAACCTTATTATATATAAACCTCTATCTGAAGGAAATTTTTCTTCCTATAAATCAGTGTATCCTAACGGAGTTCCACCACATACCTGTAGGTAAAAGACCGAACTTGGTTGAAAAGGATATAAAAGCCAGACCCAAGGCCTTAGTCTCTGCCCCTTCACTTCTGTGACAGGAGTTTTTGAAATCCTGGAGGCTTGTGGCACATATTTTACAAAACATTCTACAGTCAACAGCTGGATTTTCCAGGTAAGAAAAGCACAGAGAGGTGGAACAACTTTTTCCAAGTCATTCAACTATTTCGTGCTGGGATGAGTCCCCTGTCTTGATCATTGTCTGCCTGACATTCACTTCATGTCAGTTTTTCACACTTTTGGCATAACAAAATAGGCAAAATACATACTGGCTCACAGCCTAATAGAAATAGACAAAGTACATGCTGACTCTGTTGACAAATGACCTGGATTCAAGCTCCAAGTTACCGCACCCTGCCGCCTCAAAATCCTCAGCTAGATCTCTCTGCACGCTGCCAGAGACCAGCCACAGACCAGATAAAGGACTAAAGGAGAGGAGGCCACAGGGCTCTGGACCACATTCCAGGGTCAAAAGTCAGTAACGGGGTCCTGGAGAGACACCATGCGAACTGAGAAACTGTGCCGTGAAGTTATGTTATGGAAAGAGAGATGATGCAGATATATTAATAGTATGCGATATCCACCAGTGAACCACTGAGAGTTATCAAGGAAACATCTTGCTAAGAGGAAGTTATTCTTTGTAAATACAACCATAGAGAAAAGAAGAATTTACAGTTTCCCACTGATGTAATTTCAAAGAATAAAAACCTCTTTCCATTGACCTCTATCCATTGACCTTTATTTACTCTCTCTGAATATTCTGCTTTTCTTCCCTTCTGCTTTTGAAAGGCACTTTTCTCTACCCTAAAGCTTTGTAAATGGTCATGTCTATGGACTCCAAATTCTGTGTGTACAAAAGTGACCATCTATGGAGAAAATGTTACAATTTTAATTTGTTCCTCATGCACAAATTAATTCTCTACACATGATTTAAATTAGCTGATCAGTAAATCCCGTGTAAACAGGTGTCATTGTGATTTTCAAAAGTGATGTAATACACAAACAATTCCAAGTGCACGTTCTGTTCACGGTGCTCACTGATATAAATGTTTCTCTGCACTGTTAGCTTTGTTTATGTGAACAGACCAACAGCAACAGCTGGAAAGCCACAGGCCAAAGCCTCCATTTGGCCTGGAAGTCTGCCCACAGAACCCTTTGCAAACCTGCCTCTCACAGCCCATGCCTGCTTCCAGCAGGATGGCCCTCGCCTCTGCCGACACTTACTAAAAGCAGGGTGCTTATGCTACAGCTTCTGATCACGGTCTTTTACCACCCTCCTCCACCACTTGGGAACTGTTGACCTAGCACTTCATTTCTTCCCTCCCAGGAGCAGTGGCACATCCTCAAAAAGCACTACTTGCTGTGTCAAGCCTTATCTATCTCTAGGGAATCTTCCCATCAGTTCCACGAAAGCTTGGTGGATAAAGCTCTGATTCTTACCATAACACAGTAACGCTGTAACACAGGAACAATTTCCGAAGTTTCATTGAGGTGTAGTTGACATGTGATACATTGTGTGTATTTAATGACTAAGACTTGATAAGTACGGACACATGGGTAGATCTGTGATACCAAGACAATATCAAGGTCACAGACAGCTATCACCTCCAAAAGTTACTTTGTGTCCTGTGTGTCTTGTGTGTGTGTGCACATGTGTGTATGTTTTAACATGACATGAGATGTACACTTTTATCCAACGTTTGAGAGCCTAATACAGTATTATGGTCTACTGGCACTATGCTGTACGGCAGGTCTCTACAACTGATTCATTTTGTATAACAGAAACTGTAAACCCATTGAACAGCTCCCGTTTCTCATTCCCTCCAATCCTTGGTAACCACCTTTCTTTTATTCTCTGCTTCTATGAGTTTGACTATTTTAGATTTCTCATAAAGTGAAATCATGCAGTATTTGTCCTTCTATGCCTCACTTATTCCACTTCGCATAATGTCCTCTAGGTTCATCCATGTTGTTGCAAATGGCAGGATTTTTCTTTTTCAGGGCTAGATAATAGTCTACTCATATATAGATATATACCAACTTTACTTTATCTGCTCACCTGTCAATGAACACGGTTGTTTAGAAACACAAAGGTGACTTGATTCCTTGGGGCCCATCACTGGGAATGCTCCATCCCAGTATTGTCCTCATGTGTTTCCACTGATTCTCTTTCCAAAGACTGTTCACAGATGTTGTCAACAAAGAGGTGATGGTGGTTCCCATAATCAAGTAACTTCTAAAAACACAGGACAAAACAAATTAAACAGATGTCTTTAAAGCAGGGCTTTTTAAAGTCTGAAATATGCCATTGTTACTGTGAATCTCTGAGAGGGATAGAGAGTGCAGTGTATCCCCAGCTGATTTGACTTCTGAACACTTTCGCTGTTTCTCATGGAACAAATAATGATGGGAAAATACCTCGAGGAAATAAAGATCCAGCCTTCTCTGTTTCAAGCTGGCAATTCCACCCATCACAATAGAATATGAGGTCAACACACTGGTGATATCCCTCCACTCATGAGGGTGTCAGCTTGCAATTGTTAGTTTGATACTATTTCATACAATAGCAACTCCTAAACACTGGCATGTGTTGTAGACATGGAGAGGTAATGCTCAGGCACTCCTCCAAGGAAGGACTTGCTGGAGTTCAGATAGCTCCTGGCAAAAGCCAGCTGTCCCACTGATAAGACTTCCACTGGAAGCTAATCGGGAATGTGAACCAGCGCAATGGAGGCACAGTAGGTGCAACGTGTTGGGTTTTTGGACATTTGGAGGAAAGAGATGTTAAAAGGATAATGACATTAGTAACTTTTGAAAAGCACTGGTTGAGTGCTACAGAAAGATAATGAACATCTGAGAGCAAAAAGTTAAGAAATACCAATTTCCCTAAATTTAGAACCAGATGTTATAGGAAGAGGCCACTTTGGATCCAGAGGAATACCCAAGAAAGCCAAGAATCAAGCTCACCCAGACAAGAATGAACGGAAATGTGGTTGAATGTCCAATCAAGGCAAGTAAGTTAAACCAACATCAGAGTCTTATTTGGAAACATAAACCCAGAAACATAACACATGGAAGGAGATACACGAATTGGTGAAGGGTGCAGTATCGCAGGTACCAGTTGTGGATCTGTAACATGCCCCACTGAGACAGGCACAGGACAGGCCCCTACAGTTCTGGAACAAAGTCATGCCATCCGTGACAAATGAACACACGCCTCCTGAAAAACCATTCCAACTTTCCAGCACACTGTGGGAGAGACAAAATAGGGCAGTTAAACTTGCATATGCCCACGACTATTGCACACGTGTGCCTCTTTCAGTTCACATCTCTGTCCACATGAGGGCCGGGACCAGCTGAAACCAGAGGGTTCACAAACTGTCTCTATACATGGACACAGCAGCTCTATCTTCAGGGAGAGCCTTAAATGACAGTCATGAGAGAAAAACTTTCCAATGGGAAGAGCTTCGGGCAGTGCACCTGGTCATTCATCTTCTCTGCCAAAAAGAGAAGACACCCAAGCCTAGAATATATATGGCCTCAGGAGTCACCCCAAATGGCTTGTGCAGCTTGTCAGGGATCTGGAAGGGAAAACACCAGACGATCAGGGACAAGGAGGCTGGTTTTCAGTCATATGAATGGACATATGGAAATGAGCATGAAGATTTCTTTGTGTATTCACTTTCAACAGACAAAATTATCTATCCAGTTAACATCAGCCAGTCTCTGCCATTGTCTGCTGCAGTGCTGGCACGACGGGACCCGCGCTAAGTAGCCACAATGACAAAGATGAAGGCTACGCATGAACCCAACAGCACACGCCCCATTTATCAAGGCTGATTTAACCACTGCTACAACAAAATATCTAAAATGCCAGAGACAAAGCCTATCCCTGAACCCCCCAGTACAGCACCACTCTTCAAGGATACAGACTAGATACACGGTGACAAGCTGTAAACAGCAGGCCCTTTCATCCTGGAAAGGGCACTAGTTCTTCCTCACTGAAACAGACACCTCGTGTACCCTCCCTCTCCCGTAAATAAGGCCTAATCCTGTCCTACTGGGCAGTGCTTGATTCCTTGGCATGGAATCCCACGAACGTCAAGTCGCACTAGGGAACTCACTTCTCAATGAGGGATGTGTCGGGGGGCCAATGACCATGGGACTCCCTGGCCTTTTCATGTATCACAGTATTCAGTACTATATTCTTCTTTTTTTTTTTTTCAGACAAGCACTCTAACCACTGATCTAAATCCCCAGTTTGCACTGTTTCTATTAATTTCCCTGTACCCAACTCATATACTTGCAAATAGTCTCTTAACTTGTCCTTAAACTATTCAGTTTGAATGTGTCATCATCTTCCTGCAGAGGGCCTGACACACTTTTAATGGTGATTGACTACTAGTTTAGTATTGTGTCACAGTTTTTGAAGATCTTCAAAATGATCTTACCTCAAGTTATTTTAATTTTTAATGTATGTAGTGATCGATTTCAGTACTGTCTTTGTTACCTTTCTCATTGCTAAGACAAAATACTTGACATCCAATGTTGAAGGAGGACAAGTTTATTTAGCTCGCAATTTGTAGAGGTTTCTGTCCATGATCACCTGGCTCCAAGCCAGGGTGGCACAGCAGGGGGGCATTGCAGAGGAGAAATAGTTCATGGCAGGCAGAAGACAGCAAACAACAAGGGGCAAGCAACGATCTACACACTAGCCCTCTTTCTGTCCCTTATATTTTCATCCAGGCTACCTACCCTTAGGGCAGGTAACACTCACTCACACTCTTAATCCTACCCAGAACTGTGCCAAACCGATCAATGGACAGATTTAGTAATCATACACCCTTAATTCCAGCATCACACATGCTAGATCCAGCCACCTCTGAAAAGCCCCCAAATATGACTACCTGAGGCTTTGGGGAGGACATCTAGATGCAAGGCATAACAAGCACCTTGGGCAGAACTATGTTATTCCAGTGTAATATAATTCTGGGGTGTCCTCCCCCGCCCCATATTCTGAAGGAAGCAGAGGAAAAAGTGGTCATAGGAGCCCAGAGGCAGAAAGATCTGTCTAGGATCTGGTAGTATCTGCAACCTTAGTGTAGTGGACTGAACAGGAACATCCAGCTGGACTGAGTTCATATGGTTCTGGGGTTAGAAGATCCACCTGAAGGTTATTGTCAACACAATATAAAGGAGAATGGAGCAGAAGATAACAACTGGCTATTTCCCAGGCGAAGCTCTATTGCAGCTGATTTCCCTGAAGTAACGTGACTGTTCTTGTCAGAGGAGGAGCTCAGGGCCTTGCTGTCATCAGGGTTGCCTGCTGTCTGCTTCAGGGGAGCTCTGGTCTTCATCTCCACTTTGACCATCGTATCCTGGTTCCAGTACAGATTTCTTTAGCCTTCTAGTGCAGACACAGACATTGGGACATTGCTGTGGGCTTCCAGCCCTTGATTGGATCTTTCGGGTCTCAGTACATAGACAGACGTTCTGTGCCCTTCCTGTATTTGGCTCGTGTGTGCGAATGTTGTAACTTCCCTTTGTCCTGTATTAAATCTGCTCTTTTGCAAACCACTGACTCTAGGAAGGTAACTACTACACTTAGATTGATGATAAATAGGAGGTAAAGAGACCCATCGAATGACCATCTTTTCCCTCTACTCTCCTGTAAGTGCTATCCCATGTCATGCCCTGGAACAACTAGGGCATTTGCCACCATGTCCACAAAATGGCCCTTTTCCATTCCCAGGACTCTGGCCAAGCTAAGGGGGTGCTCTAAGTGGGTGGAATGTCCAGATCTGTGTTGTCTGAAGGATACTGAAAACTGGGCAACTAGTGTTCCCGACAGGAGCTGCCTTCCTGCCTGTATGCTAAGTCAGCTGTTCTCTGGAATGAGGGTCTTAAGAGAGAACAAAACGAGCCAATGGTGTCGTTGCTCGGTACTTTAAACTATTAAGTATCCTCCCTAGACTAACCTGAAGAGTCAATGAAATTCATTTAATTTGTTGCCACTAACCCTGCTGGAGGACTCTGTCGACTGGTACATGTCTTTCGTGGATTTTTGCTGGGTGGAGCTACTGACCTGCACATTCCTGTAGGCTTCTGACCTGGCAAACTACTGACCTTCCACAGGAGACAAGGCTATGAAGTGTAGTTGGGCCGCTAGAGGCTTCTTGTGGGCCTTCCTTCACTAAGAAGTTCTGTTAACTCTATGTCGCCCTGTTAATAACTGTCGGCCTTAATAAACTCTATCTCTCACAAAAGCTATATGCAGGTATTTTCCCAGGTCTCCTGGAAACTACCCACCTTCCAGCACACCTGGATGATACACCCCACTGCTGAACCTGTGCAGAAGCCAGAAGTCCATATGGGTCAGTTTTTCTAGGCAGAACATATGGTGGGTTAGAAAGACAAACAACCCATCCAGAACGAAGGGTGAACAAATGGTAGTAGGTAAGAAACAGGATGAAGCAGATAGTCAGGCAAGGCCTCTCAGTTTGATGGCAGAACCAGGACTGCCCCCTGCCATATATTTTCCAATATCACTGACCTATGGAATAATAGAAGAGTAATTCAATTGTCTTGTCATGTTGGCATGTGCCTCACTGCAGATGCTAAAGTCCTATGCAACATACATGGGCTCCTGATTAACTGCCTCATGTGCTTCTTATTTTACTCGGCCCCAGTAGACAAACTGTCCTTGGTTCCAGCTGATTTTCAATGGAATAACTTACCCCTATGGCAGAGAATTCTTGTACTTTCTTGAATACTTCTTTTTCTGGAAACTTCTAACACGCCAGGAAAATATGAAGAAAATGCTGTTAAAATGTAAGACTGTTCTTCCCGGGGGGAACAGACAATATGTAGAAATAGAGGAAATGATGCGCTTTATGTTGATAAATTAGAAACCTCTGTATGGTGTCTTATAAAAACAATTCAGTGAACTTATAGAGAGAAAAATAGAATTGGTTAATTGGAAGGAAAAGAGAAAGAATGGGTGGCAAATCAAAATATCACCAATAAACCAGACCTGGTGCTGTATATATGGTTTTATTTATTCCTCCTCCTGAGACTATGTGCTAAGCATGTATAATAAGCATATGAATTTGTCTGTCCAGTAAATATTCACCCTCTACCTAGAAAGAGAAACTAGAGTATTTTTTAGGAAAATTTTCTTTCTAAATTCTTTACCATGAAGTTGATATACGATGGCCACACACCCATTTTGATGATTAGGATCTGAAATTCTGGAGGCCAAGAGTCTGAGCCAAAGAGTCACCAGGTCTGGTTTCTTGTGAGGTCTCTTCCCTTAAGGTAACCCTATAGATGGCTGTCTTCTTTCTGTTTCCGTAAAACCTGCCCCCTGTGCTTGTCCTAACCAATTCTTCTTATAAAGATACCAGTCACAGTGATTTAGGACTCACCCATGTTAATTAGCTCTTTAACTAATTAAAGCTCCACATATAGTCACAGGGTTCTGTGCTCTAACAGTAGAATTTGAGAGGGGACAAAATCCAGGCCTCTACACTCAATTTGGACACAGTGATTGGTTCAAGGATGGGAAAGTACAAAGGTCAAAGTACATGAGACTCAAGGAAATGTGTGTCTAGACTTCTGGGAGAGAGGAATTGCCACTCTTCCACTCTACAAAGTAGTGTTTAGATATGAGGTTATGGGTTCCTGCAGCCATTTTTACACCATGTGGCAAACAAACTCAAGCCATCACATGTAGGACGATGAATAGAAGATCCAGAGAAAATGTGTTTGAGCACTTGGTTTGAACCTCTGGATGAGCTCCAGACTTATAAGATACTTAATGCCATAAATTTCCTTTAGGTTTAAGCCAACATGAATTGGACTTTTGCCATATTTAACATCAAAATTCCTAACAATATATCTTTGGTTTTCAGAGTCACACAAGTAAGTGCTAGAAATCGTGCCTACCTCTGGCAGATGCTGAAGTCCTTTACCAGCCATGCACGATTTACTGTTTTCTTTCTTTAGAGAACCACAGGCTGCAAGCCAATCACAACTATGGCCTACATTCTGCAGAGCCTCCAACAACCAGATGCAGTTCTCTGTCCTTCTAGAAGCCATACGTTTCCCACACGTCCTCCCCACCAGTGTGTGAGAGGGCAACTTACCATGAGTCCCCCAGTCACGCTGTGTTCCCAACACCAGAGAAGGCCTGGTTTCAGGACTATCACCCACCTCAGGCAAACCACCTAAAGATCGAAGTCGTTTTTTTGTTTTTTTTTTTTTACCAAGAACATGTATTGGTACATTGTATACCTAATGATCATACTCGACATGGTTATTTTGTACCTGTACATGATATATCTTGATTTTCCCCGCCCCTTCCCCTCCCCTCCCTTCCATTAAGATCGAAGATTTGACATTTCCCCGAGTCAGTTGTTTTAAAAGGCCAATGAGTCTGTTGCCCTCTTTCAGGTCAATTAAATCCAACACATTTACCGGGCCAGGAATTCTGCTGCATGCTGTAGAGGACCTAAAGATAAATTGACCAGACCTTGGCCCTGGAGATGCTCACAGTAAGGGAAGCCTTCCAAACACGAACAAAATACAAAAAGAGAGAACCCGAAACAGGATCATTCGTAGCTTGTGAATAAGTATCTTTGTTCAGAGAAGCAAAACAGAGCACAGTGCCTCAGGTCTGTGGTTGCTATCACTGGACGGGGAGGCTACGCTATTAGACACTACGTGTTGAACCGTGAAGCCCATTCCAAGGATAAAGTATTCTGCACTTGTCCATGAATGCTTTTCCTACAATTGACAATAAAAAGATACAGAAAAATATAAAGCCACATGGGATTCTGACACCTCATCATATTCTATCTCCTTTACCAAAGAATGTAACTGTAATAATGATGCGATGCAATGAAAACAGCACAGAAAATTACAGAATTAAGAGCATCTAAAGAGAGATTTTCTAGGAAAGTCACTTTTTCAACAATAACAAGTTTGTCTTCTTGAGTCAATCTGATTATGTGGTTTGTAAACTGAAAAGATAGTTTGGCTTTCCTCCTTTGGTTTTGCAATTATGTCCTCATTATATGAACTAAAGGCTAAAGACTCGTGGCCAAAACACATGTTTAAAAGAGGACCCTGGAGACAAACTTTTTGAACTCTAGAATGTCTGAAAATCTCACAGAGACAATATTCAAAAGCATAATTCAATTATTTTTCTCTTATTGCTTTTATTGTGATCAAATATTTAATAGAATTGTATACTAGGCAGATAGTGAAGTGCTATGATAATTTTAACACTCACTTGAACTTTTCTTTTACAAAGTTTATCATTCAGGGGAAGCTTTACCATTTAGTACTGAACCACTGAATGATGAAGGAAGAAAGATTTCTTTTTCTGCTTCCTTTAAAAACTGATGTAGCAAATAGCCTGCCCAGACAGAAATCAACTTTACTAAAGTAACATTCCTTAGAGGGAAACACCTTGCTTGAATTAGTTCAATCTGAGCTGCACACTCTTGACTGTAGTACCAACTTTGTTCCTGATCTACAGCAGTACCCGGAGGGATGCTTTATGCTGGAGACTTATCCGAGCTTCTAAACAAAATGAAAGTATGTACATTCACTGACCTAGGCATGACTGTTTCTCACAACCTGCACTGCACCATGGAATTCTGACTTTCAGCCTGCTGTCCCTAGTGCCTTCAGGTGAACTCCTTGAGGGTACAGCTCAGAGAATATTTCCAACATCCAGGTTCTCTTTCTCCTCTCTTGGCTTTTCCTTATGTTGCTACACTTTGCAGTATTCTGTATAGGCAAGTTTCCAGATTATCAACATGCATTTCCAAAAACTCCAACTTTTCCTTAAAAAGGAAACTCTATTTTCTCTTTAAAAGCAATTACATTCTTCCAACATTATCCACTAAAAGCCTTGTGACTAATTAGTACCCAGGAACTGGCTTTCCTCTCCAACCGCATGGCTTAATCTCTCTTTCCCTCTTTGAGAACTTTCTGGGCTAGCTGTCTTTAAGTGGGTTTCTACCATAGTGATGAGGGAAGGCTTGTAATCTATTTATTTTTGGTGGGATGAGAAAGTTCCATCTTGGCACTTATGCTGAACTTGGAACAAAAATCAATATGGACCTCGGTTGTGCTACAGTTCATTTAGCAATTTAATCATGTATTCCCCTTTAGTTGCATAAGTTACATTCATACCTGAAAATTTTGGATATTACCAAGCAACATAGAATCTAGTCTCAGAGCTATAGTGTAATAAGTCTCGGGGACTAACAAATTATCTCAAAAGCCAAAACAAGATGCGCACCACATTGTCTGGGCAGCACAAACGATTCTTGATATTCCCAAGAATTACATCCAAAGACTTTCTTGTATTCCCAAATACATGTGTCATATAATTTGTCTCACAAAATATAGCCAAAATGTTTAAATGACACTTGAGAACATAAGGAGAACATAAGTGATATTGTTCCTATGTAGGATGAAAATCTTATACATTCTAACCTATTTATGGTCATTTCTGGGTAAGAACAATCACTTCCTTATAACTCTTTGATTACTTTAAACTTGCCTTGCTGGAATCAGCAGTATATTTCTTTATGGAAAAAAAAATGATCCTCAAAAAAGTTTCATACTATAGGTGCTACAGATGCAAAGGAAAACCTGAACAAGGAATAGTTCACTGGATTTAGTCACCAGGCATATCTTTCACTTATATAAGTCAACTCCACAACTCTTTAAGTTCAAACCAAGATTTCAGTCAAATTTTCAAATTATTATCCATAATGGACCTCTAGGATGGCTCAAAATTGGTTTAAATTATGTATTTTAAACCTGTGATTGCCAAGATTAACTATTTACAATTAGTGTCAATGGTGGGATGGATCGAAACTATTTACCTTAAATGTTTGGGAAAAGCTTTAGATGAAAAATGGAATTTGAGCTGAGGTACAAGTAAAGTCTGACAAGTTTAGAAGAACAACATTGGCGGTGGCCATGAAAACATGGCTCTCAGAACTCCTGCGGCAGAAGTCTGCGCTGCGCAATCCACCACTGGATTTGTGCTGAGAACAGGCTCCCTGCGGGCTGTTCATAGCCAATCACTGAATTTAGCAGAAAAACTGGAGGAGGCCAGGGCTTGGGGGTGTGGGACTTGGAGTCTGGTAGGCAACTATGTCTCTTGCTGACCCTGTAAAAACTTATAAAGAACCTCACTACAGTTTAAGGGTTTCTTTCCTTCCTCTCTTAGAGGTCAGACCTATACTGAAGTCAGACAGTATTCTCAGCTTCTTCCCTCACCCTCTCAATTTTCCCTCAGGATTAATATCTTAAATATCTAATTCCATCATAATATGCCCCCTTCTGAATGCCTGGACTAACACAATTGTATTCTAGGCTGTTTTGAAAATTTAAGAGTTTTTGGTCGTCATAATTGTGGTGTTGTGTGGTGGGGACTACTACTATGGCATTTGGTAGATGTGGTCAAAAATGGAAATTCTTATACAATGCATGAAATAATCCTTCTCAATGAAGATTTTTTTCACACCTCCCATTTATAAATATCTTGCTTGATAGCTATAAAGATGAAACATCTGTTAAGAATTAAATTAGCCTAGAATCTAACTCCATTTTACATTTATGCAGTTTTTTTCTTAGAATGAATACACAGAAAATTTTCTAGGAATGCACTTGCTTTGCAAAGCAAGGGAAGATTATCTTTAAGTTACTGAGTATTTACCAAGAGTGGCTCCTCATTTCACATCACCACTAGCAACCCCACTTGCGATACCTGAGCAACCAAACTAAATAACTTTATCAGTCTGCATTTGTAGCTCGGGGTCAATTATTTAAATAAGTAAAATTATGTCTTCAAATGTGCTTGCACCCAAAAATGTACATGTCCGAACACATAGCATTTCTTTCATTACTTTTTTCCTCGTGTTTTCTTTTATTTTACATTTAATATATTGCTTTGACATCTATGACTATAGGCACAGGTATAGTTTTTAACATACACGATTCCATTTAGTGACCAAAAAAAGGGGGGGATATGAATCCCTACCACAAAAAAAAAAAAAGAGAGAGAAATGTTTAGTCTGACAGAATTTAGAGCCCCTGATTAAGAATAAGAGAAAAGGTCACTTTTGGAAGGAGGACTGGAAGATATTTTGGCAGGGATTTTTTTTTTCATGCTCATAATTCTTAGTGTTTTCATCTATACATTCTGGTAGTCATCACTTGATGAATTTAATCTTCCTTAAAGAATCCTTGGTGAACTTCTTACCGATCTATTACAGAACTAAGTCTTGGAAACCAATAACTAATGGGCCCTGGGACACCTGGGACAAGCTTTTTTGGCTAAATGGTCCAAAACCATCAAGCTCTTTCCAGGACTCTATGCAGCTGTGTGCCTGTGTGGAAGGTGCCATAAGATTCCAACGGCTCAGAGATCCAAAGTTAAAATACAGGGTCTGGAGCCAATCGACTTTCCAGAGCCCAATAACAGGTCTCAGTTTCTTTGAAGCAGTGGGCCACCATTTCCAGATGTTATTTTGGTCTCATTTACACCTAATCCTTTTGGGTTGCCAGTTTCTGGAGTCCACCCATGCTAGAAAAGTTAAGTTACACCTTGGGTTGAGAGCTGCTACAGGATCAGAATAATTTCTTACAAGATAAGCGAAATGCTTTATGTGTAATTCAATCCCTTCGGCTCCTATAAACATTTATAAAGTGCCCAAAGGGGTCTGTACAGTTTTAGGCATTTTATAATAAGGGAATAAAATGTAAGGAAGACTTGGTTTCTGCACTTTCGTTATGCATCTTATTAAAGTAAAACCAAATGGGAATCAAGAACAATAAAACTTTATCCATAGAGGACTTAACATTATTAGGGGCAAAATCACTGTCTCTCTATTCTCCCAGAATTTATTAATGACGTTATTTGTTCCTAGATGCACCTTCCAGGGTAGATGATTCAAAGTAACTTTCAGAGGAGTGAGGTCACACCTTAATAGGGATGGCAGCTTCAGCTTTTATGTTTATGGCTTTGTCAATGTCCCAGACATTTACTGTTGACTCTGCTGCAACACTTGTTACTAAGAATCAGGCTCCTGGATTTTAAGTATCTCTACCCTTCAAAAAACAAAAAGACCCCAGAAACTAGTTATTTATGCTTGTGGCTCTTCATCTTTTTATTAGTAATACAACTGGATTTTATGAAATTATGCTAAATGCTATGGCATTTGACTTCCTGTGAAATTGGCATTATCATATTCATAAATTGTATAATTGTTTCTTAATTTGGGGAATATGTCTTCTAATTAGTTCTTTGCTCTTCTTTTTCCTAGAGTTTAACAGCCATGGTATTTTTACACATTTCATCTTCTGATCACAAGTAGAGGCTCATGTGGCCTCTGATTAGAGTTCATGGATCTTCTATAGAAAGTCACATATTTTTCCTTCTTATCTCTTTGCCACTATCAAGGTCTCTATCTTGTTGGGAGTTTATAAGGCAGTAATTAATCTAAGTGTGTCATAGGCTCATTATTTTTTCTTAAAGGGACAGTGTCTGATATCTTGTTCATTCCTGTCTCCTCTTGGTCCCTTATTATATTTTGCAAAGAAGATTGCCAAGCAGTGGCATATTCTGGAACCCAAAATAAAAAGTTCACAGCTGACTACATTACCCTCAGTCATCTGTTCATCGCCCTTCTCCTCAAAATCTTTCTTGTAGGAGCAAAGCAGAAATGTAGGATTTATCCTTGTATTAATTTGCTTTCCTATCACCAAGACAAAATACACAGCACCCACAATTTAAAGGAAAAAACATTTAATTAACTCATGGTTTCAGGACTTCTTGAAACTACCTGGTCAGCAGGTTGCAAAGCAGAAGGGCATGACAGAGCAAAGCTGCTTTGCTCACGGACTCAGGGAAGCAGAGCAGGGGAACAGGGCCAGAGAGGAATGGATTCCAGACTATGTATAGCACTAAAGGCCACACCTCCACGAACCTCCCAGGAGCAGGCTTTACTAATCTGGCAGGCATTTCTTAATCTATTCAAGATGACATATCATGATTAATGATCACAATCTTCATTAAATTCTTCATCTTAGCTGGAAGCCTTCATTACTGCCCTCTACTTCTTAGAAAACATGGAAAAGAGGTTCTCTTCCCAGTAACTAGTCATGGATCATCGCTCTGTCATAAGAAATCCAGTAATCAAATAGGAGAGAATAAGAAAAATATTTGAATATTTACTATATGGTGGGCCTTGTTGTTAATAAGAACATTCTATGGAAAAGGAAATGAGATAATGGGTGGAGGAAGTAACTTAACTAAGGTCATCATCTAACAAGTAGCAACCCAAATCTCACTCTATTACCCTCGCTTTTTCTACTGCTACCTCAAGATAATTCAGAAATCAACTTCAGATTTTGAAAATGACAATGGTTATAGTAAAACCACCAAGTTGAGTACTTATTGTGGTCATATGCTAAAGTACAGAGTGGTTTTTTGTTCTACAAATTAATTTAATTCTAACAATAACCCTCCCTAACCTGTTTCTTCATCTGTATGAGGTGGATGAAGAAGACAACACATTGCATTCCACTGTACTAGTCTTCACTCGCCCATCCCCTTCTAGGTGAAGGAGCAGAGAGAGGTCATTTTAGAGCCTAAGATCACATAGCTAATAAACAGAGAAGTCAGCATTATAATACACCTAGTCCAAGTGGTCAAAAAGAGGCTCTACTTAGCATCCAAGAAAGAGAGAAAGAAGCAAACCATGGAAGGAAATGTTCTTTTAAATAAGAAAACATACTTAAAACAGGCACATACAGTGAGTTTTAACTTGATGCCCACAAAGCTTAGTAATAATTGGTGCCGACTGTGTATATTGCAACGTCCTAGTGGGAGGAACTTTACCAGCTTAGCATTCCTTCAAAGACTGGCTCACCATATATTCCTAAGCTTTTGTTGCTCCTTTTTGTCTGTCTGTAAGTAACAGACCTGCTTTGTGTAACTCGCTAAGTGTAGGAGTATTCTGTCTTACTGGGTTCAGGCAAGTAGTAAAAGTGCAGCCCAAGAGGTAGAGGGCTGAAGTGGTAACCAGTGCAATGAACCGGCCTCACAGCCACCATCGCTCAAAGCCTCTAAATAACAAAGGTTTTTGTCTTAGTCACACCACATATCTATTGCAGACTGCTTATGGGCTCCATTCCAGCATTCTTCACTGCAGAACACAGGCTGACAAAGAAATCCTTCTCAATGTATTTTCCATAATCACTACAACAGAGGGCAGATGCACATTACATTGTCTTGAGAAGGCAATTAAATATTTCTATTCAGAAGTGGCATACATCACTTCATCTCAAATTTTATTGGTCAAATACATCCCTACCTCCCCCTAAGTTCAACAGAGTGGAAAAGTGTTATCATACTATGTATTTGGAACAAAGGGAACTGAAATGGCAGTAAATGTTCCCAACAATTACCACAAAGCACTTACACTTCCCAGGATAGGAGGTTATTTGGTGTAGATTTTCTATATTCCTATGTGCAAAATTTGCCCTCTTGAGGTTGCTGAGCATCTAGTGTATTAGCTACCTTTCTAGAGTCAGTGGTTTGCAAGAGAGCAGATTTAATACAGGACAATTCCAAGTTACAACATTCACCCATAAGCCAACTACAGGAAGAGTGCTGCATGTCTATCTATGTACTGAAGACCCAAAAGGTCCAGTCAAGGGCTGGGAGCCCACAGCACTGTCCCATGTATGTCTGTGTCTGCAGATGATGGTGGAAAAAATCTTTACTGGAACCAGGATACGATGCTCACGGCAGATATGAAAACCAGAGCTCCCCTGAAGCAACAGCAGCCATCCCCTATGAGAGCAAGCCTCCAGGAGCGACTTCTGCAATGAGAAGGGCCAAGTCTCCTTTGGGGGAACCAGCCACAACAAAGTTTCTCCTTGGGAAACAGCTGCCACCTATCTTCTGCTCTTGTTCTCCTTTATGCTGTGTTGTAATAATCTTCAGGTGGATCTTCTACACCCAGAACCACACCAACTCAGTTCAGCTGGGCGTTCCGGCTCAAGTCGACCACAATAATAAGTCCACCACATCTAGGTACCCAAATTCTGGATCTGTTGCTTTGGTTCCATGAAGTCACCACTACCCTAATGTACTGTAACTGGGGAAACAGGGTTATGTGCCTTATGTGTGTGCTACAGCAGCCACAGCTGAAAAAGAATATGTGGGACCATTTAAGCTAATAGCGTCCAGGCAAGACTGTATACCATCAACGTGGCATATAGTTGTCCTTCTCTTTGTCTAGTACATTAAGACAATATTGAGTTGGAAATACTTGTTGACTACTCATTCCATTCTGGATATCACAATCTTGCCTTAATTTGAAAATAATGAGGATAGTAATCATAACCATGATTTTGATACTAATAGTAATACCTATAACGTGCTGACCTCCTACTGAGTTCCAGGCACATCACCTAAAGCTCAAAGAGGTCAAATGAGTTATTCAAAGTAGCATTACAAAGATATAGACACCAGATTTTAAAGTCAGTTCTATATACAGAAATAAGAACCAAACAGTTCAGCTGTCTATCCGTTATAATCTCCAAAAAGTAGTTTATGAGAATAAAAAATTAGTTCTACCTTACGGAGTAAAACTGCATGCAGTTTAGTTGAGAGTTAGATTGAACATGGTTATCTTTATAGCCTCAAGCCCAGAGTCACCCTGCAGTATTTAGTTAAACATGGCTCAAGTACAGTTCCATAGTCTGTGACAGTTCAGTGTCCTTCCCTACTTTTCAGACATCCCAAGATGTCCTTTTTCTTCCTCCCTCAGTCTAGATATTGGGGCACTGTCACAATCCTAGCATCTCTTCTGCATTCCTTCCTACATTCCAGCCTTCCTATCTGCGAACCCAAGAGGACTGACAGATTCAAGTATGGGTCACAATTAACATGAGTAAGCAAAATCCTGTCTTTTTCTCATAGGGATTCAAAAATAGGCACATCACCTTAACCTAGCCACCTCATA
>PVJO010024725.1:0-23862 GCA_004026905.1 Hystrix cristata
AAGAATGCTGCAGTGAATACCCATAGAGATACACGGTTAAGTTGCTTGAATTTGTATTTCTACAGCATAATTACAAAAATCACTCAAACATATGCCCATTTTGACATTTAATAAATATTGCCAAAGTATAATAAATACCAGCGTGACCATTTTCCAGTTACTATACCCATTCTAGGTACTAAAACTTTTTAAAATGTCAGATAAAAAAATAGGTTAAATGTTTTCCACTATTTTATTTTGCATTTTAATGATTTAACAGTAAGGTTAAAGACTTGGTTTATAGGTCACATGTTCTAGTGAACTGTCTTGATATACTTCTTACTATGTTTTCAAATTAACTGCTCTATTAAGTTAGTACAATATAAAGAAATTTAAATGAGGACACGGTGGAGGAAAGATTTACAAAGAGACTCTTACGGATAAAAGGCATTTTATAAAGTAAGAGGAAAGAGGAGGGTTTTACTGCAACCCTGCTAGGTGCCAGGTATTTTGCTCATCTCACACCCACCAATACAAAAATGCAGTTGTAAACTGGGGCAATGAACCCCACAATACTGTAAACTTTTATTCCTTTAGTGGACCCCTGCAGACTTCTAGAGTGGTAACAGTAATCTTTGCTCAAGAGTCCTGTAAGTTTAGCCATCTTACAGGAAAGCAAGAGGCACAGAAACTAGAACACTTTGTTCTATTAAGCCAGTTCTCATGTTCTACCTTTGTGATCAAATCTCACAACCTCTTAACCCAGGTATATACCCACTGTGCAAAGAATCTGCCTTTATACTTTGTAGCAGAATAGCTAGGAACAAAACATTAAGGATAACAAAAGAAAAGTGAATAAAACTGCTGAAGAGAACAAATGGAAAAGAAAGCAAAAATTTAGAAAGCAGCAAATATTTTTTTGTAAAACACTTCATTAGTTACGTACATTAACTTCACTTTTAAAATAATTGTTTAGAATCATTATAAAGTTTCAAACAATCAGAATGCAAATTTAGGCAGAACCTTCTATTAATTGAAAATTCCTTTGATTTTTCATTTATTACATTAAATGCATTATTAGTAAGCTACGTTTTAGAGACAGTGAATCCTCTTGGAAGAGAAAAACCATATAATGAAATAAACTAATAATCAGATATTTATTGTCCCAAATCTATTGGTTTACCTAATATATGCTAAGCTTGAAGGAAATCAAACTCACCTGATTATGCTCTCTATTTATCTATTTATCAATGGGACATTATGTACTGGTGACCATAAAATTATCTGGAAAATTTTTAGAATACTAAGTTGTCTGAGAATGTCATAGGTATATGTATATATGTATACAACCCTGTTCAGTGGGAGTTCAAATACTGGTTTAAAGGTGAAATGTATATAAATAACTGACACAGGGAGCAGTTTATCATGATCAATAACATAAAGGGCTTCTAACTGTTCTTAAGTATATGACCCCCAAAAATGTCAACTCACTTAAAGAGGAAGTTTTGAATGAGATGACTGTTTCTTCCACAGTATTTCTCTGGGCTACCCAAAAACATTCCCGAAAGAGTTATATTCAGTGTCTTTTTCCTGAAACAAAAATCCAAAGTCTCACCTTCAGAAAACCTTTCCACAGAGGAGAGCTGAGAAACAGGCTTTGCAGATGATGAAACTGAGGCCACTGTAACCCATGCTCTTGCTATTTGCAGAAAGAGCTGTTTCTGATCCTCGTGGCTACTATGCTGAAAGTTCTTACGGACATTAGGGCCACCTAGCAGTAGGGATTTCACACTTCAGAACACCATGGACCAATCCATCACATTTGATTGTTGGGCATTGGTAGGATTTCTAATTTTAATAGTCTACATTCATCACACGAATGTCAAATTAATGATTTTCTGCGTTTATGTAGAGACAGAATTCATGCCTTCTGCTCCCAATGTGACTTCATTCTACACAGGTTCTTGGGGAAAAAGTGCCTCTCCAGGCTGTTCAGGGAAAGTATTTCAGAAAACACCTACTGAACAGCATGAGTATGTATACAACTTTGTTTAGCCAATGTGCAATCTGTTGAATTGGATTCTGGAATTATTTAACCCTTAGTAATAAAAAAGATCTGTAAATTTTGCCCAATTTATCCCTCTGCCTTTGGGTTGGCCCAGAGCCTGCATACTTAAGTCCAGGTTTTATTTTAGAAGAACATGTATACTTCAACAGATTATTAAGGTTACACTTACATAATGCACATATGCTTGTGTTTTATTCCAAAGAAAACATAGTCCTTCCTCAGCTAACTATAAACACAAATTAAACCTATCCCATGCCTTACACTATGACTCCTTATGATACGCACTTTTGCTCTTGTTTGTCCTCATGCATCTTACTTGATTTGTAATAATCCTCAAAGTCATTTCTAGTATTAAATGACTTTTAGCACTGAAATGTTTTACTTTATGTCTGACTCAAATGCCTCATGCTCCCACCCTGCACCGCCTTTTCTTCCTCATGGCAAAGGCAGAAAACAGCTGCTCACCATCCCTCACACTAAGCTCCTTCATAAATCTCAACTCACTCTGAACAAGAGATGCTTTCTATCAAATCCTTAAAAATTAGTTTTTCAGGAATGTTAGCAAACCCTCAGTTTATCTCAGTCCTATCTGGAGCCAGCTGAACTTGGCAGCACAAGGCCCTCACCCAGGTATAATTACAGTCTGGGGGAGAATACAATTTGGGCAGCATTCCACTGACCTACATGCTGACCTCGTGCAGGGGCAAATTCACAGGTTGCAGTAAACCCTATTAGACATGCCTAGTTTGAGGCAAAGCCTTTCCAGACTCTTGCCACATGCCAGGATTAGGGCCTGTTACACATGCGCACTATTACATTGCTGAATGAGTTCTCAGAATGCCTTCCAGGGGGAGAAAGTAGGCCCACACTTCACTGTCCAAACTTATACCTTAAACCAGTACATACATATTATTATTTCTCAGATCTGAAGATTAAAAAAACCTGCCTCTGGAGTTAGCTCAGTGGTAGAGTGCTTGCCTAGCAAGCTCAAAGGCCCTGAGTTCAATCCTCAGCACACACACTAAAAAACCTGCCCCTTTGAATAAGAATTAGGACAGTAATGGGAAAACAGATTTGCCACACTGGAAAAACCATACCCCAACCACTCAGCAGGAAAAAGTCTTGTCTGATAGACTAAGAAAGAATTCTTGCCATGTCCAGTGGGATTTTTACATGTACAGAAAGTCTATATATATTTATACATATATATAATCTTCAGATTTTTGCCTGAGTTTGGCAGACAGGGTCAAAATTAAAAATAAAAGTAAATGGTTCCAAATAGAGTGTAAATGCAGAAGCATGCTCAACTGAGTGAGTTTGGCACAGCCACAAAATCATGATCAACATAGATGACTTCTTCTGAAGTTAAAAAGATTAATTTTTATGACTGTCTAAAATTAAAAAGATTAACTGCCACATCTGCACCATTGCTAGACACCAAACACACTCAAACCTACACCAGATCAAGCCAGTATTTTGTCCTTCACCTTAGTTCTCGCATATGAAAGTTGAGACCTTCTCTGTTCAAATTGATTGAGGGGTGGCAGCCTATGGTTGCAGGTTTTACACACACACATACACACACACACACATACACACACACAGACCCCATGGGCGCATGCGTACACAAGACAAATACATGAAGGGTCCATATATGTGTATATGGGTGGACATCTACTTTCATGGCAATGACATATATCAAATGTCCACATGCTGTCTGCTCTTAGCTCTACAGGAGACATGGGTAAACGGTTTGCCTCTCATAGCAAGATTGAAGGACAAGGTAAAGAATACACAGAAAGTACACAATTTGATTCTCCCAAAGTAAAATTCCACAAAGCACATCTACTTTTATCCCTCAAACCACTGATACCTTTTACTTTCTGTACTCCACATCAACATTCCAATTACACTACTTTTCCAAAATACAGACATTAAGAGGTTGACATATATAATATATAATAATAATGATAAGCCATCTTGTCTTATTAATAGTAAGCATTTGCATTTCTAAGTCACAGGCTTCCAAAGTAGACTGAGTTACTTTCATAATGACTGCTGCATTTATCTTTAAGACATTCTCGTAGACTACATTGGAAGGCAAGTAGAATCCTACATTAGAGATGTAGAAATCTGTCCACCTATCCAAAGAGCAACAAGCTCTGATGACTGAGCTGGTAGTGACGACCAATACGATTTACTCCAGTTATCTCCAAATCAAAAACATGAATTAGTATAGTCTCAACTGGGGCTGGATTAGAAAGCAGCATCTTTTGGGGGCAGAGAGATAGAAAATCAGGGAGTACTTGGGTTAAAAAGACACGGTAGCCTATGGATGCAGGCCTTACACACCCACGTGCACACACACACACACACACACACACAATCATGGGAGGATATCCAATCCACTGGACAGCTGTGGCTACTCTCGTGCTGTCCCTGCCATCTCTAGCATGGCCATGACTAAAGAATGGACAGGTAAGCTATTGTCCTTCCCAGCCAATGGCAGAAGTAGGCGCCAGCAGGAGAAAAGAGTAGAGCTGGCGCTCACAGTCATCTTGCTTTCTTTCCTCAAGGAGAATGAGTGCTTCCTTGAATACATGCAATTGCTCAGTGGCAAGTGCCCAGGAAAATAAATGCTGACTCAGGTTCCTTGCTCCTCTGCTTCTCCCGTGTTCCACCCCCTGCCATTCTTTGGCATCATACTCAGAGGAGATGGTTGGCTGGCTCCATGGTGCCATATTATGAAATGTCATCTGACTTGGTACAAACAAGCCCTAGCTGCTGACGGCCAGCGTGGCTGGTATGCTTCTGCATAGAGGCCTCTCTCAACTGGCCTGATAATGCCATTAAAATAAGCTTTCCACACACAGCCTGATAATCCGTCCATTAAATGTTTCAAGAGAGCGAAGCCTCAGTGTTCTGTCAAACTGTTAAGTCTGAATCTTTTCCATGGCCTTATTTTTGGGGACACATAAAATTGCTCTGATGAAGTTTACTTAAAGGATTTCGGCTCTTCACCAAGAAATGTGAAAAGGCAAATTGTCATTCTGTCCTGAGTCTGAGAACATATTTGGCATCCCATCCCCACACTGATGAGACAGAAAAACCTTTTACTGGTTTTTCGGGCTGATGAATTCTATTCAGAAAGCAAATGTAGAGGCCACAGCAGGTGAAGGCTGTGGTTGGGCATGGAGGTACAGTAAGAGTGAGCAGGAGATACTTCTGACAGTTTTGGAGATTCTGTGTTAGGTATACAGTTAAGCCCCAAAGCAAAATTACATGTATTTTCCCACTGATCACGAATCTGGAGAGAAAAAGAGACAAAGAAAAATCAGTGCATTCATTGCCCTGTCCTCCAGTTAGTTACCAAAGAATGGCCCTGCTGATAGTTTGACTTTGAATTTCTAGACTCAAAAATCAGGAGAAATTTTTTTTTAATGTTTTAAATCACCAGTATGATAGTTGGCTAATTTACGTCCTAGGAAACTAACAGAGGACCTGATACTGTTACAGGTCCAATAAGCTCCCAGGTGACACATATTACTGACCAATGGACCACACTCCAAATAGCACAATGACTACAAAAGAATGTATCATCTTGTTCCCCTTAACTGGCACTTAGCATAGTGCTTGATAGGTAATAATATATAATCCCTGGTTACCAAAGTATTTTTTTCTGCTGGCTAGTCAGAAATGTGCCTCTTTCTCTATCAGTCTCCACAGAATCCTCTTTTAATACTATGTACTTAGAAAATAGGGGTCACAAATGACTTTCCCACAAGGCCGATGCCAAGCACACAAGCAGCCATACTGCCCTCCAAAAAGCCTCTAAAAGAACAAAGTTTGCATGACCTTTGGACTTCCTGTCTTGTCTATGTAACTGTTCATCTAATAATAATATCTTTAACCCAGTCTCATATATACCCATCGTGGCTCAAACAGGTCTTTTATTTCCAAATTTTAGAGTGTTAGGCTTTGGAAAAGAACACATGCTAATAATTATTCCAAGCTGGTTAGAGATAATGGGCAACAGAAAAGTTATTATCTTCAATGTCATCATATGTCTTTGATATGATAATCATTGCATTCAAGATATCAGAAATGATGGATGGCCTTTGCATTAGAGTGTATCCGTGATGCAAATTACACAGTCCATTCCCACTCCTGCTTGGACAGTGAAGAGCTAGTGACAATGAGCACTCCCAGCTTCAGGCTTTGGAGCCACTAGATGGCAACGGCTGAGACAGAACTCAATGGGCACACTTCTTCCTTTGAAGATACCTAGGTAATTTTATTCTCTTTTTGCAGACTTGCAGATGTGCTTCACCTAGAGCAGTTTCGCATGTAGTCTTAATCTGCCATGATTACCATGATATACACTGTTTACAACCCAAGCCATTCTCCTCTATTAAATTTTTGAGGAAAAACTACTGATCTAAGAACCACTGTTTTCAATAGGCTGAGTTCCTCTCATATACACAAGATGAAGATTCTAGGAAATGTTAGTAAGAAATTGTTAGTAAGAAAGATTACTAACATTGTTAGTAAGAAAGATGAAACAGTACTGCATATACATATTTTAGAATAGTTACAAGAGTCTGGTAGGACTTGTGATATATATCCGACCGAATACATTTGCCCTATAATTAGTCTCATCACCCTCCTTAATCTCACTAAAATTCATTTACTTTAATGCATAGCTGTGGCCCACTGGTATACCAACAACAAAAAAACAATAGAGCAAAATGAGGTTTTGTTTTGTTTTTTGTTTTTTTTTTTTTGGTGCTGGGGATCAAACTCAGGGCCTTGTGCTTGCAAGGCAAGCACACTAACCACTGAGCTAAATCTCCAGCCCGCAAAATGAGTTTTAATGAGCCCGTTGAATGAGAGATGAAGCTTCTGGTTATAATCCAACCCTCTACTCTCCTTTGGGGACACTACAGAATTTTTCATCATTCTTGTTCCCCTTCCTAATGATGGTAATACTGAGGGTGATTATGGTGGAAACAGCAAACACTTCAGGACCAAACACTTCAGAGGGGATATTTTATTTTATTTTATCCCTCGTAACCACACTTTGAAGTAGGCACTATTATATTCTCACTGTACAAATGAGGGAACTATAGCAGGGGGCCTTAGGAAGATGGAGGAACTTGCCCCGCAGACAAAAAGACGACTCATAAAAGGCTAGACCTTTCCAGAAACCCTAGCTCTCCTCCTAGACTTAGACTCCCACCTCTCATATTTGGCCTAGTTGTAATCCAAGCTGTACTGGTACTGTTGGAGGGAGCAGCTGGCTGAAAATCTGAGGTTCAGGTCTCCACTACAGCCTGTCACTTGCTTCCTGTTCTGAGGTCCACACCAAGATCTCAGCTGTTAGGTGGTGACACTCCACCTCCACCTCCATGCACTGTGGCTGCAGAGGCGCACTGCTTCCATAGGTGCTAACTGAACAGCAGGCCCCATAGGGCTGATTTTTTTAAAATGTCACAAGGCCCAGCTTCTCTGCATTTTACTAAAGCATTCTAAACATAGTATGCTTTAGGGATTTTACCACTATGTTCTGAATCACATTCTTCTCTAAGCAATCATCTTAATGTCTCATTTTTTCCATTAGTAAGATGATTATAGTACAGAGTGATCTATTTATAACAAGCCCCAGCTCTAGCAATGTGGCTTTCCATTGGCTTCATTTTAAATAACTCTTTCTTTGTTAATTAATGTGCCTTATCCCACTGTGCAAATAACATTTATGTTCTGTGTTGGACGGGGAGGAAGAGAACCACGCCCAAAGTGGAAGATCCAAAAATCTTCAGCATCAATATGAACGCAAGGAACACTTGAAAGCAAACTTTAAAGATTTGTTTTGGGGCTTCTCTCAAACTAAGGAAGCGCATCAGGAGAGCCTACAGGATAGTAAAATGTGACGTGCTAATTAGGTCATGAATTAACCCCCCAGTATTTGCAGCTCACTGAGACCTTTCAAGATCCCCTTCTCACCTCCTAGGACAGTGAGGGCGAACCTACAGCACACGTGCCGCCGCCAGCTGTTTGTTATCACTGAAAGCTCTAAAAGGTTCCCCATCGCTGTCCCAGGATATTCTGCACATGCAAAATGCCTCAATGCGACTAATAAGGTACCTAGCATAAAAGTTAATTAATGAAAATGAAAACACTAAAACTCAGGTTATTTAGTAACCAGGGCCTGGAGCCAGATCCCAATTAAACCACACTTGTGGCAAAGGAAGGGATCAAAATACCCAATAGGTTCCATCTGGCTGCTTCTGTGGGTCAAAGTAGAGCCTCCTGTCCGTGTCAAATTAGTTCTTCCACCTTCTTTCCATTGCACTGAGGAGCTGAATGCCGTCTTCCTCACAAGGTACTGGGCAACGCCCAAGCTTGCCCCTTCACATGGAAGGGGCCTGGCAGCTAAGGAATCTGGCTGGAAGCAAGAGTGATTTGCTAGCTCTTTATAGCCCAATCCCCGTTGTCATTCTTCCCACTGGAGGGGCCCCAACCCTCCAATACCATTTGTATTCCCCCCCACCCCCGAGGAGATCTGGTAATGGTCCTGGCAGAGCAATGACTTTTCATAACTTCCGGCAGGGGCCTTACTGACCCATAACGCAGGTAACACACATGATTTCTTCTCATACTGTCTTTGTAAATTGACCATGGCTAACCTTGCTGCCCTAATCAGATCAATCAGAATAACATTTCTTTAGCTGTTGCACACTGGCAGCCTCCTGGGCTGGGGAACTGACTCAGAGTCTGCCTTAGATACCAAAGGCGGATTTTTGAGTTTCTAGTGGTCTCAGGTTTCCTTTGCTTTTATCCCAGTTGGTGAGCTTTGTAAGGCCCGTGTTTACAGCCATGCAAATTAGCCTCAGCTGGAGAGAAATCAGGTCAGGCCTAAATGAAATAAGCACTGGGTCAAAGGTATTTTATCAAAAATTGGAAGTGCAATCATAGTACTGGGGTCAATCCAGACTCTTCTAGGACATAAGTGACAGCTTTGTCTGGTGTAACCTGAACTCTTCGCTTCTGGACCCTGGACACTCTGCTGAATGATGGAAGAAGAATGATGCAGGACCCTGCAGACCAATGGGACTGGCCAGCTCCAACAAACAAAGACTGCTGTTGCTGTGTTTGATATATAAAGACAATTCTGGTGAGAAAATACTATGTAGTTTAAGGAAGAAACACTGTGGTTGTGAGCCTGTTTTGTGGTATATTCCATTTTACTCATTGACTAGGCAGGCTTCATTGTTTCACATATTTCATTTTAAAGTGTGTGTGTGTGTGTGTGTGTGTGTGTGTGTGTGTGTGTGTGTGTGAAGTTGCCCACATGCAGATAAATTCTGATATTTTGCACCTGGAAAGACTATTGTAAAACTTCTACTCCAGATACCATGTTAGTTATAGAAATTAAGATCAAAACTAGTTAATTAACTAGTTTTCAAAACTAGAAAATCTCTGGTTTCTAACTTCCACTGTAGTTTTCCCATATTCCCAGTCCTTGCACACCCTAGTATATAAAGAATCTAAAAATATTTCTCATAAGACTGGAGGATTGTTAAAATTAGAATTATTCACGAGCCTGTGTACCTATTACTTGCACAACAGGCTACCGATGGTTCAAGGCAGCCTCCTCTATCAACATGCGCTTGGGTCAAAGTGCCAGATATTGGATATTGGTGATTCCCTTGTCTACCTACCTTCTAAGAAGTAGAGTAAAATGAAAATTGGTGGATTGTGAGCAACCTTGTCTGCAAAGCAGAATGACCAAATCCTTGAAATTCTTCAAATTAGAGTTTATCTCTTTACAGATTAGAAACTTGAGGCCCCATGAATTTAAAGGACTTGTTTAGGATTGAATAGGTGGCTAGGGTTACAGAGTCAGAATTATAATTCATGTCTACTGACACTAAGTCAGGGTGTCTTTCACTATACGATGACTGGGAAATAAAACTCAGGCTTTGCCAAGTGAATGGAAAGTCAAGATTGTCGTTAAACTTAGACTAACACACTATTTTGCAAGTAATTAAAAACATGAGTTCTGGGGTTGTTGCTGGAGTCACTCTTTTGCTTTGCCACCTATGAGTTGTGGGGTTCTGGGCAAGTTACCCAACGCCTCTAAGGCCCACTTTCCTCATAGACAAATGGGAGTAATAATAGTATCCATCTCTTAGAGTTCTTAGGACGATTAAATAAATTAATACAAGCAAAGCAACTTAACCAAAACCACTCAACATTACTACTCCCAGTAAAATCTTCAATTATCTCACTTACAAAATATAAATAAATCTTTCTGTTCATATTAATCAAGTGCCTGTGGGGAGAGGCGCATGGGAAGGGGCTGCTATAACCTTCATGTACTCTGTAAGGCACTGACAAGTTCACTTGTGAAACACCCATGTGACTTGAGCTTGTGGCTTAAGTATACATAGAGGATCTTCCCCTAGTCTTGTTAATATTCTCAGCACAATTCTAACTTAAAACTGGAGACCAGAAGAATCACTGCCAAGGGCAAGAACCTATCACAGGTGCTCAGCCCCATGCCACTAATGACCTCCAACCCACTGCATGGTCTCAGAAAATAGCATGTGCTGAAGATGCATGAATGAGGTTCTGGAAAATATGGGTGAGACTTCGAAACTTCCCTCAACTAAGAAGAAAGGATAAATACTTTTTAAAAACACACATAGAGCTGAGTATGGTGGCAAATGCCTATAATTCCAGCACTTGAGAGGCTGAGGCACGAAGATTGCAGTAAGTTAGAGGCCAGCCTGGGCCACACAGTGAGTTCAAGGCCAGCCCCAACTACACAGCAAAACCCTGTCTCAAAAAAACAAAATAAAAAGTATGTATTATAGAATAATTATAGCATATCTCGTACTATCAAATCATACTTTTTTGCATTTTCTAATTAGATGAGCCCAAATCTATATTCAAATAACTCTTCACTCTCTTTATATGAAAGATTTTAAAGATATGTGGGGATGAGGTAGGAACGGATTCTGGAACCAGTCCCAAAGGGGCTAAGTCTAATAGTTTATAAATGTTAATGCTGTAGCAATTCATGCTAAGCATTGGCACTGTGTGCCTACAAATGAGTTCTATTTTATTAATACCTACAAACCTTTCTAACATGCATTTGGCTCCCAATGCTCTGTGTGGGTAATGTGCTGTGAAACTTGGCCTTATGATCAGCAACAGAGAGATCTAACAAGACTAAAGAGGGTGCTGAGGGGCAGTTACTCTCTTTGAGGTTCCATTTCTGGATGAGTTAAGTCAGAACTATGAGTTAGTTCTGCATCTCAGAGTTCTAAGGTGCCCTCTTGTGGTGTGGGCAGGTAACGAGCATCCTAATGACTGCAGTTGGCTTAGGTACAAATACAGGTTAAGTAACTGTTTAACAGCCAACAAGAGAAGCAAAGTTGAACTCCAAGAATAATATTCAGATTTAACATTCTGAAAGAATCATTCATATTCATATTCGACAACTTCTAACCACTCTTTAAAAAATAAGCAAATAAAGTAAACACACAACCTAACTTTTGGGACCTTCTCATTTCCAAATGAAATTTAGAAGGTGGAATCTTTGTAAACCGGTGCCTGTCATAGAGTAGAAACTCCCACTTCTTTTGGATAAATGTGTTCCTCAGGGACCTTTGAGCTGAAGAACAGGAGAACTCTGATTATTCCAGATCTTTCTCAAGGAAACTGGACCCCAGGTTTATACGCATACAAGCAACATACAGATATCCTATAAATGATAACTCCTATAGATGAGCAACACACTCATATATCAAACATATGAAAAATGTAAGAAGATAGACAAACTCATTGCCAATCCTAGGGAAAATAATACACATACCTTTCTAAGGCAACCCAAAAAAATTATCTTTGTCACAAAAGCTGGAAATTATATAAACTCAGAAGGCAACACGTTATTAAAACCCTATAAATTTGGCTTCCAAACAATGGTACCCCCCCCCCCAACATCCACACACAATAAACTGAGACACAATATCTGGGATCTGAGACTTACATCTATGATCCTTGCCAAAGTGACCAAATTGTGATCAATGTCGAGGAGTTTTGGCATCAGAAAGTTTCAACAGAGTAATGTCTGCTGAACCATCACAACACTCCTCCCCTAAAGTGCCAGGAGGAAATAGTCAACATCTCATTAATTCTTAGGAAATATCTACTAAAAAGACAGATGGAAGGAATGGTTTTTACATATCTTACAGAAAAGGAAACAAACAGAGATGATTTATATTTCAAAGTCAGATCATGGCATCTCAAGAGAGGAGGAATACTGGCAGGTCACACTGATTTTCAGAAAGTTGTTGGGCAAGTTTAGAATGTAGTTGGAAAGCTTATCAAAGTAGCTATTTTCTGGACAGGAACAGGGAGAATCTCAGACAATGCAGGCAGATTTCTGTATCCTTGTCAAGGTGCCAACTTTCTTGCTCAGAAACAAATGTAACCTAGGGACAGTGTAAATACAGGCACACTGACAGCGGAAACTCTTACTTTGCAGTGCAAGGATGCTGTATAAACCAGCCTGAATAAACTACTAGGTCTTAGGAGGTGCCATCAAAGGAAGTTGTGGAATGCTTCTATAAATACTGAAAACCGAAAATGGTCTAGAGATTATCATTAGCAACTGGTTTCAGAATGAACACACTGATTATTAAAGACCATGACAACTTCAAGAATCAATGAAAGTCAAGATCTTCTTTCCAGGGTTTTCACATTAGTTCATAAACTAAGAGGGAATACTTCATGTATTTTCACGTAATTTCCTTTTATTCTCCTAACAGCCTTGTTAAAGAGACGTGATTCCAATATTCTAGACAAGAAATCAGTGTGGGAAGGTTAAATTCCTTGCTCTGTCTGAAGTTTATAAAAAAAAAAAAAGACAGTACCAACTTCTGGTGTTACCACCAAGCTCCTGTTCTCAATCTGGTTCCTGCGATGCTTGCAGTGGCAGAGTGGTCTGGTGTCACAGCTGAGGATGGTACCTATCTGAGCATGCAGCACAAGTTTGGCATGGTTAGTGTTTAATTTTTTACTGCAGCTAATATTTACAATGGAATGAAAAGAGTCAAAAGAAAATAAAAAGTGCTAAATCTATCATTTCTTTGCTGAAGCAGAGCAGATGTTTTTATTTGAATACTTGGATTCCTATTGGAAGACCGTGAAGAACACTCTGAATGATCTCACAGTGTAGGAAATATTTGAATTTGCACAAATGTAGCTGTACCCTTTAGCAATGGCTCCTCAAATCTATCATCTCAATAAAAGTCGTCATTATCAACAGTGAAGCAAATTACCATTTAAATAAAGAGGAAATGCAGACATATGCTTAAGTCCTTATATATCCTCTGAAGTGTTCATCGTTATTAATGTCTTCCCAGTTAAAGATGCAGAAATTTATGTAAAAGTCTTTTTCTTTCTAGATTTTCTAGACTTTCTCATTTGCCAATTGAAGTGATCAAATTAGACGATGGATAAAGTTCCTTTATACTACATGAGATTATAGAAAAGGATCCCAGGATCCTTGTAATGTTGGAGAAGATCAGTATGTATATACTGGAGATATACATATATCTCCACTGATGTATCTTCTTACTTTACCAGTGCCAGTAACGAGAACTTTAAACACCATTATAAAGGTTGGACATTTCTGCCCTGAGCTATGAATGTGGTATATGCAGAGAGATGAAGGGCAGCTCTATTCAAGAGATGTGCACATTTATATCTCATTGCTGGCTGAGCCCCTAAACAGCATCCCTACAACGAAGCCCTGTAACTCACTTTGGCTTCCACGCACTGAAAATGGCAAGTGCTGCACATGTGCAAACACAGATTCTAGAGGGTAATGGAAACTCATCAGTCAGGGAGTTTAAGTAAATTAAGACTATTTCCTCATCAAAGAAACAAAATGAATACAGCAAGCACTAACTGCCGAATCAGCAAACAAGTATGAAATATGAAATAAGAATAAATGACCAAATTCTTTGATGTTTTAAAAACAAAAACTCAATCACCAAAACAGGAATATTCTTCTTATGAGTAAAGAACACTTTGCCAATCATCCAGAGAGAAATACAAGTAGTAAAAGCAACCCAAAAGGAAATAGAGAACACAAGCTAGCTTAATATGAAATTGCATAAAGAAAACTTTCCATTTTAGCTAGCCAGAGACACTTTCCCAGAAGAGGTAAACTGAGGCTGGCTTTGGAATATAGAGATTTTCCTTTTGGCTCTTATCTAGCAACAATAGTCTTCTGCTTCTATCAGTAGCACTTTAAAAGCCAGCCTGGCTGTAGGCCCTACCACGCTCCATCTCATACAAACTGAATTCCATTTCAGTTTGTATACATTTCATAGCATGTCAATTGACTTCTTGCCTAGAGCTTTTTCTTTTATCAGCAAAATTCAAAATGTTCCATGTTCTGTTAGAAGATTTGCTCTGCTATATTTGGATCATATTTTTCTTGTGACAATTTCTAGTGCACTTAAAAGAGATGAAAAATTTGGGCCATGATTTTCACCCATAATTTAATGCCAATGGAAGGATCTAATTTGAGAAACAGAAAACTACATTCAGACATTTCCCACTTTTCCTCTCTAAGTTGTAGTGAACTTCACCATTATAACATTTCTTAAGCTATGAACTGATGGGTAAACCCACCAAACAACTGAAAAAGTTGATGAGAGTAATATTAGTCAATATTATAGTTTTCAAAACACTTTCTCAAATCCTCACAGATTTTAATTTTGCAATATCAGGTAGATGTGGATATTGTTATTGCTATTTTATAGAAGGAGAAAAAAATGTAAGAAGGACAACACACAACAAATCAACAGCAGAAACATGAAGTTGACTATCTTGTTCATACTATGTTTGGTCTGCTATTATCAAAACAGTGATGCAATAGCAGCCACGGTGACAAAAATGAGAGCAGCTCACACAGGTTGAGGGTTGCCTGTGTGCTAGAAATTATGCCAACCCTGATACATGCTTTAACAATCACTTAGAATAACATTATGAGTGGGCATTATGTTAGCTTTCTGGCACTGTACTGAATTAATTAACTTATAAAGAAAAAATATTTATTTTGATTCATTGTTCTGGGAGTTCTATTTCAAAATCAGGTGGCCCCACTGCTTCAGGTATCTGGCAGGGGCAGCACTTTATGGTGGGAGAACACAGAGGAACAAACCTCTTACCTCATGGCCAGGAAGCGAAAGAAAGAGAGAGAAGAGACTTGACTCCCAGTCCCCTTTAAGGGCATGCCCACATGACCTAAGGCCCCCCCACTAGTCTGGACTTCCTAAAGGTTCCACTGTCTCCCAGGAACACCACCCCAGGACCAAGCTGTTAGTACATGGACCTTTGCAGGATCCTTACCCAAACCACAGCACATGTCATCTTGCATTACGCTTAGGGACTAAGGCAAGGAGAGTGCCAGGGTCTAGAACCTCTGAAGCAGATCACATCCACCTGATGGCTTAATGATCCTAAATTCCTTCTCTTGCAGAAGACTGCTGGTTTTAGGCCTCTGAGTCCTTGAGTCTTTGCTCAGAAATCACTTCAACGAGGCCTACTTGGTAAACCCATTTAGAATCGCAGACCCCATTCCCACCTTGTTGAAGCAGATCCTCCTGGCCCTGCAGCACTGTGGGATTCACACGGCTTGTTATTAATGTTGATTGCTAATATGAGCTCCATGTGGCAAGGCAAGGTCCTTAGGGGTGGGGTGTGTGTGCGTACACGTGTGTGTGTGCACACGCACACGAGCACACACTTCTCACTAACATATTACAAATACTGAAGACAGAGCTGCCCAATAGAACATTTTGTAATGATGGAAATGTTTAATTTTTGTGCTAATTTTTTTTTTTTTGGTACTGGGAATCGAACTCAGGGCCTCATGCTTATGAGGCAAACACTCTAAGCACTGAGCTAAATCCCCAGCCCTGTGCTATTTAATACAGTAGTCACTAGGCACAAGAATGAAACTTGGAAGTGCCTAGCTGTGATAACTGATTGTGTCACCTTGAGTAAGAAACACCCAACTATATGGGATCAGCATAGTTCTAGGTGTGGCTGAAAGGATTTACTGAAGACAGAAGACCTACTCTGAGTATGAGGGACACTAACCAGTAGGTTTGTATCCTGAATGGGATAAAAAGGAAACGAAGAAGGAAGGCTCCCTTCTGTTTCTTCTGAGAAGCTCTGGTCTTCACCTTTACCTCGGACATTGTTTCCTGCTTCCAGCACAGATCCTTCAGACTCCCAATATGGGCTCACATGGGACACTACAGTGAGCTCCAGGTCTTCGACTGAATCCTTCCATCTCCAGCACACAGACAGTCCTTTTGCGCTCTTCCACACCTGACTATGTGGGCAGCCATTGTAAGCCTAACTTGTAACTCCTTATACATACAACTTATATTAAATTTCTTTCTCTGGTGTACCCTGACTGATACACTAATACAACTGAAATCCTGAATTTTCTACCTTATGCAATTTTGTTATTTAAACAGCTGCATGTTGCTAAACTATGAAGTGCCAGTCTAGAACAAGGCCTACAACCATAACTGACTCCCCAGAATTTTGTTAAATGAATCACTGATAGATTGAATCTATTTTTCATATTGCCTACAAACTACTTTTACTGATAGCAAAATAAGTATTACTTTTTCAACAGAATGAAGTACCAGAGTCCAGATTAAATGTTTAAAAATTCAGAAGATATGACCAAAATAGCATATAAAGATTTCTTGAACTATTGGCTCTTTTTTTGCCATCCATGACCCAAAAGTTTCTAAAACATTTCCTGACAATAGAGGAAAAACAAACTAGCAGAAAACGGTGAATACTCATAGATAATATAAATGTCTATATACTTACACCCATTACTATAATCACTACGTACCTTTTTGACTTTGTTTTTCTCTGCATAGGTCTCTGAAAGAGGTTTTTTCTTCTGAGGAGTTGTGACTTTGGAGAATAAATATTCAAATTCACTAGTGTCCCGAATATCAGGTTCTTCTAAGGAATCCCATAACGTTGGTGCAGCATTTTGGCTTAAAAGAAAAGACAAGTTTTATTTTATGAACCAAAGCAGAAGACACTATAACAGTGAAATAGTTCCCTAATTCACTTTATTTTGTTTTTGAAGAAAATACATAAAACTCTAATAAACTTGGAGAACAGCTTTTCCCAGTAGATATGTTTAAGTCAAAATATTCTAGAGAATATTTAAGCACACACATACACATCTCCATGGTCACTTGAAACAACCAGAGAATGCTGAAGAAGACCCCTGGCATTCAGATATCCCGAGGCTTCTATTGCTGGGCCACACAAGCTGCTCCTTGCTCATCTGTGGCATTTCCCTGATGAGCAAATGTGCATCATGTAAAGAATAAAAAGATAACCAACTCCGAGACATTCAGTCTTACAGGGACTGAACTGGAGGAGGAAGGTAAAGATCTGCATCCTCCTGGCCATTCTCTTCTGGCCCTTAATATATGAATACTCTGTGTCCATTGAAAAATACCTGAGTTATGGTATCCCGCCCCCAAAAAACAACAAAAACATAAAAGCCCTCCAAGGCACCAGCCCCCTGAGATTTCAATGAAAGCATCTATGGGGAGATTGTGTTTTATTTCCTAGAAATGGGTGCCCCTTAATGCTGAGGCAGAGAGAGAGAAAGCTGCTGAAAATCAGGCACATCAGCACAGCCTCTGAGAGCCAACCAGACTGTGGGCAGCTCTCTGGGCTCTCCCAGTTAGAACATGCGGCCCATGTGCCTGCCTTCTTAGCTGACTTTCTCATCTTCCCCTAATTTTATGTACTTTTAACAACCACAGACAGAAAAATAACTCTCGTTTACATTTTTGTTTTTCAAATATATATGTATGTACATATGTTATGATCTGTAATGCCTACAAGTATTTACCTTTGTTTCATACATATTTTCTGCCCTTGAAAATACTATTATATGTAACATATAATAGTATAAATATAGTAAGTATATTTATTATATGATTAAACATTTTGATACAGGCAATTTTTGTACTCAAAAGGTGACAAACTGGCTTTTCAGGTTTGCTTGTTCATATTTTGCAAATTTTTCCCATGAAATATGACATTTTTGCTCTGGCCACATTTACTTTTCTCCACTTTTGGTTGTTTTTTAAAATATAATTTTTCAACCACTTAATCACAGGTGCATGACCTATGTCAGTTATAAAGTACAACGATATGAAGAACACCTGGGAAGCCACTGGCCAACCCAAGAGCTAGAACGTGCCTGAAGAAGTCTGTCTGTCCATCTATGATGTGAATCTTCCTCAGTTACAGCCTTCTGCCACTCAATTAAATTCAGTTTGAAACACAGACACCATTTTGTTACGTGCTCATCTCAGCAGTACTGAGGAAAGGGATCTTGAGAGGTAAAGACAGCCAGGGTATTTTGGAGCATACAGCATGTAAGGGCCGCTGGCCAGCTTGTTAAGGGCTACAGGAAGACTCTAGGTAGCTAAGAAACAGGCGCCTAGAGGAAAACAATGCTGTGGGCAGGCAGACCACTCAGACCCATTCCATTCTCCTGCATCTGCTCTCCTGTCCCAGCGCCGTGGACACAGGGGTCAGGCCAGGATAATTAACACTCTGGTATAAATTTGGTTTGGGAATCAAAATGAGCACCTCACCACCATTTACATGTTGTTTCTGCAGTAAAGCATTTCCAATTCTGGATAAATGAATTTTAGAACACCTGCTGTCAGAGAGTTGGGGATAGTTAGCATTTGGTAGAGCGAGAACAAGAACTTGCTCACAATGAATGACCTGCCCGAACTGGCAACTGTTTTCCAGCCTTAAACATACAATTCTATTATAAGCATTTGTGAATTGAGGTACCACTGTATTTTTATTGAAAAGAAGTACAGTAATTATACTCAGGAATACAAAACATTTTGAGGAACCTGAGATGAAAGGGACCATGCTATGCTGACCAGAAGTGGCCATGCTGGGGTCTTAACACATAGAGGGCGCCCCTACACCCAAGAGCTCAGGCTCGAGGCTGACACATTCACCATGTGAGGGTCTGCTGAGGACTCATTCACTGACTTCATTTCATTCAAAAGTGAAGGCCTACATTTATCGTGGGACTAACAAGGGCTTGAATATTCAATTGTTTTCCTTCTCAAAAATGGCCAACCACACAAGCAGGAAAAAAACTGCAGTGAGTGATTATCCCTTGCTTGCCTCTATCCCACCTTGAGGAGCGGGTACAGGGCTGTAACTCCTAGCGGGGACTGCCAGATGGTGATGGAGTCTATGACAAGGGTTGCTCATAAACTCTCTTGGGGGATGAAGCAGAGCCTGGCAAGTGAGACACAGGTGTGGAACAACTCTGTGTGCTGCCAAAACACACTGTGCCAGGCCCAACAAGTGGGATGCGTCACCCTGGAGTGACTGCACACTGATTTGACAGCAGTAATACAGGAACACAACTCAAAAGAAATATCCTGGGAAATCATTTCTTATGAAATACCTGAATTTTGAATGGGAAAGGGGAACACTAGTACTTCAGATAATGGTAGGGGCTATTTCAGGATCTCCGCACTTTTTTTAAACATCCACTTGGGAAATTATATAGTATCAGCATTTCAAAATATGTATCAGGATATTCTACAAATAAACTCCTGGTCCTTGAAGCACAGTACCAACTCAGTTCTCCGTATGCTTAGTTTTAAATTATTCCCCATCCCTCCTATGGTTATTTCCCATTACACATTATTTTGTTTAGTAGCCTGCCTTCCCTAAACAAAATACCACATAAACTTAAAATTTCACTACCACACCTTGATTTGCAGAATGAGTTTAGAAGTGTTTTCTATTATATGATCTTTGTGAACAAATAAAACTTCAAAACTAGGAAGTGGCCAAGAAACAACATCTCTCTCATTGTCCTCCTGACAGGGTCAGAAGTGAGGCACAGAAGTCAGACTTCAATCTGAGTGGAAGTTTCCAAGCCACCATATCTTTGTGCCTTAGAGACTCAGCCTAACAGCCTCTAGACATATGGAAGGTGCTTTCCACTTTCGCTGCCTACCTGGGCCCTTTCTCTGAAGGGCAATGAGCAATGGAGATTCAAAGGTGTGAGTAGTTAAATGAAACGGAATTCAAGCAGAGAAAATTTATATTTTAAGACTTTTCAGATTTGAGGAATTAATAACTCAGCCATGTCTCCTCCTTTAAATAAAAAAATGGAAAATACACATATCTGTTAAATATCCAGCTCATTGCATTGACAATACCATCTAAAAATAAGAAAGGATAACATAAAACATATTCTAAAAATCCTCCTTGGACCTGGAGTATAGACTTCGATTCAATTTCTTTATAAATACTCATAAATTACAGTGATTGATACAGGAGAAGGTCTTAGCTTAGACCGAGACTCCTTGAGTCTATAGAATGGAACCCACTGTTTTTCCCACACACAGAGAGGACCTGGTAGAGACATCCATTCTCCCCAGACACCCCAACCTTTTCATCCAAGGCAATCAGTGCAGTTAAGAATGGATGCTACCCCACGCAGATGCTGAGCCAACAAGAATAAAACATCACTTGAGAAAAATCCGAGAATTCACAAATGAGAACAGGCTAGTGGAACTTACCTATCACTTATCTGTATTCTAGTCCAGTACAAAGGCTTCATGGGGCAACTGGGCTCAATGGCTGGTTTCCGAGGGCACTGGCTGGAAGAAGAGCCGAGTCCAAAGAAGAGTCCAGGAGGAGGTGGAGGGGCAAGTCCCAGGGGTGCTGCAGGAGGAAGAGGTCCCCCACCGCCGGGCAGAGCCTGGGAGTTGGGAAGTGGTGGTGGAGGAGGCGGCGGCGGAGGTCCAGCACTTGGAGGCAGAGGCGGAGGAGGAGGTGGAGGAGGTGGTGGTGGAGGCCCCGCACTCAAAGGCGGTGTCGGGGGCACTGGTGGCAAAGGTCCAAGCCCGGGTGGGAGGGGTGGAGGGGGTGGTATGGGAAGGGGCGGGGGCGGTGGGGCAGGAGGAGGTGATGCCTTCGGGTGAGTGGGTGAGATGCCTTCCCCAGTCTGAAGCAGTGCTTGGATGTCTCTGTTGTCATTTGTGGGAGAGAGCTGGCTTAAAGAGGAGATGTTCAGCTTTTTGGGCACTACCAGGTTACTTCTGGTTGCCTTGCTCTCACCCTCACAGGGTTTGAGGAAGGTCTCCCTGTCTGTCTGGATGCACACATTTCTGTAGGCCTTCGGGGGGCAGTCATCATCGGTGGAGACGCAGGCATCTCTCCGCTCCTCGCATCCTCCCCACCGTCGGTGTTCCAACTCATGCTTGAGATTTTCAATGGTTTCTTCCAGCCGTGCTGTAATCGCTGCATGCTCGCCCCGGATATGAAATGCCTGAAGTTCAAACTGAGCCTGCAGGAAAAACAAGTAGGAAACTCAAGAATTTATTTAAAAAACAAAAAAAGGTATCTGAAATAAAAAATTCAGTGGTACCATCAGTATGCCCCAGAACAGCATATGCAAATGCAGAGAAATACAGAGACTTTCTTTCCACCATCCAAAAGGGTGTGAAATTTTCCAAAAATTTAAACAGCTGGAAGTTGAAGGGTAATTTCACTCAATCTGAGCTCATGAGAGATAATTACCATGGATTAAGGTTTAGAGTAAATCTGTTACCTAAGAACTTTCACCTGCTTTTAATATCAAGTTTAAACAAAACTTTTAATAAAGGTTTGGAATGCTTGAAGGTATCTTGCAGAAGTTTTAGTTTGGGTTTGGACAGAGAAAAATATAAAGAAAAAATCAAATTTGGAGATCCTTCTGGTTCAGAGTTGCTGTTCTCACAGTCTTAGACCATCACCTTTGTCAAGTGTCCAGGGCAACACAGCAGAAACAGAAGGCATAAAGAGCAATGATGGATATTTTTATAAGTTTCCATATCGAAACTATCAAAGATCAGTATTTGTGTTGGTTTCATAATATAATAACAAACTAATATAATGAGGATATTAAAACACGCCATTTTTTGTCTACTAGATTCCAAACTATATTTTATAAGACAGCAGCCTTTTTAGTAATTTTTAGTACTTGTTTCTTCAGTTATTTTAATGCATTGAGTGTAAGGTTTTATACTTATTAGCATAAAGCTATAATTTACATAATTTCTGCCTTCCCCATCAAATTATTAAGTTCACAAGATAGAATCAGTGACAGTATTATCTTTATTTCAGTATTCCACCAACGAACTCAGGAAGGACATGGCAATCAAGAGAAAGGTGGAGTTATATTCACCACAATTGTTTTAAAAGCTTTTCTTATGGCTAATCCTTTAATTTCAGCCCAAAGCATATACTAGTGCAAGGCTCTTTTACACTGAGAAAATAAAAAAATACTTTTAGTGGTCTGGTTGGGCAAGATAAAGAATAGGAAGCTCTTCTATCTTCATTAGGATAATTTTTTTCCTTTTTTTTTTTAAGTAGGTTCAACTTTTCCATAATATTCATTCATGTGAACAAACTTCTAACTAGTTATGGTCAGTAGAACATAAAGATAAGCATTTTCTATGGTTAATCTTCTCATATATTGACATGCAGCCCAGAGCCAACCTTGAAGGCAGTGGCAAGTTCAGTATCTCATTTATTTCTTGTGCAGTGCAGAGGATTAAGGGTGAGAGTCAGGATTCACACTACCCGATTTGTTCGTATCTTGGCTTAGCCACAGCGAGCCTTACGACCTTAGGCAGAAAATACGATGGCCATAAGCCTGAGTTTCCTGCAGTAGGAAGGGGGACAACATCTCTGGGGCTTTTATAAAAGTAAAATGAGATATTTCCTCTAAAACAATAGGTATTATGCCTGGACTATAGTAAATGCTGAATGATTATTTCTGTTCGTTATTCTTAGTAATGATAGTATTAGGGCAAGAGCCCAACAAATTTCTAATCTTATAAATTTTGAAATAATGCTACCTTCATTGAGTGATAGACAAAAAACCAGGAAGAGTTTAAGCCATGAAGATGAGGAATATACTACAAATACAAAAGTTTACTCAAGTTTTCATGAGTTCTACTACTACTAACTGCCTAAAAGCAATTTCAAGTTTCATCCAACTTTGTGGTCAAGATCATGCATGTTTCAGCAAAGTATGTTCCATCTTCATCTCCCTCATCACCTTTCCCACATTCTCCCATGATTTCCACCCTGAATTACTAACCAACACTTCAACTTCATTCTCATGACTAGTTTTGTTCTGTCACTAACTCTTTGTTGATGTTCCCTACTAAACCTTGCTCCAAAAAGACTAAGAGTCAAGTCATAGTGATGGGACAATAATTTTACTAAGTCTTCAACTTCTTAAGGATGTCAAACAATTGCAAAGACAAATTCCATGGAGTAACTTTCCCTTCACAGGAAAACTGACCTTGTGTCTATGCAAAGGCTCTGGCCCCACTTTTTGACTAAAAATCTTCTAAATCTGCTGCTATGTATGCCTATGTCTGTATCATTTTGATGGTTCTGATTTAATGCATGTGTTTAATGTAATGGATAGAATACAACCGGGTACATTATTTAACATCTCTGTTAAATAATTGTTATTTAACATCTCTGTTAAATAATTGTTATTTAACATCTCTGTTAAATAATTGTTATTTAACATCTCTGTTAAATAATTGTTATTTAACATCTCTGTTAAATAATTGTTATTTAACATCTCTGTTAAATAATTGTTATTTAAC
>PVJO010024726.1:0-23920 GCA_004026905.1 Hystrix cristata
GACGCCCCCTGCTCTTCTGTGGAGCCAAGTGGCTTTCCTCTCTCAGAGCAATTACTACAAATGATTTATGTGGCCAGTCAAGAGGGCCTGCCAGGGTTCTTATTTCATCTCCAGAAAAAGGACCGCAGCTGGAATGTTATCAGGGAGCTGGGGATTAAACTGACAGCTGCCTTTTGTCTCCCTCGATAGAGCTTCTCCCCTGCAGTGTGGCGCTGGGCTTCCCTGCGGGCCAGAACTCCCCGCGGCAGGGACCAGCCGCAGGGAAGGGAGACGCTGTTCAGGGAGCCGGGGATGGGGTGGGTGCTGCTCTCCTTCCATCTTGAGAGGGTGTGTTCTTTGCCACCCATTTCGGGAGGCAGCCGGCTCTGGCAGGACGGGAATACTGTTTCTTCTTTCCCTGTACAGAGACAACCACAGCAATGCACCTCGCCCCTCGTCCACCGAGCTCATGTTGCTGGCACAGGAAAACAAAGGCCTCTTGTGGAGCAGGCTGTGGAACTGTGCTGCTGGCCCCTGGCCTCTGCTGTTGGGCTGGCACCTGTCAGGTCACAGGGAACGGGGTGTGAAGCAGGCAGGATGCAAAATGCACCATACTGTGGGCAGGCGGGGTGGCCCATGGACATGAAAACCCAGAAAACATGTGGGTTCTCCCCTTCTGACACCCAATTCCAACAGACCACTGTGGTTTCCCTAAGTCCTCAGCTGTGGGTTTGATGGCCACCACCTCCCTGGCCCAGCCTGTAGGCTGTGTGGAGGGAGTGAGGGGTTGATTAAAGAAACGAAGACACACACACACACACACACACACACACAGTGATGTTCCAATGACTGCATCCTAAAGCTTTGTAGTTAAATAACAGTAATACAAGTTAAGAAAAATCTCAAGGGATCAAGAGAAGACTACGGTAAAAAGAAGTTGGAGTGGTAAGATAAAAATAAAGGGAAAGGCCATAAAGGAAGATTGAAGATTAGAATAAAAGACATGGACTGTAAAATCATCCTTATGGTCTTACATTTTGTAGGTCTTTTATTCAGAGTCTATGTTACAAATGCTTTTTTGGCTTCTGATTTCCAAATTTTGTCTTTACTAAGAGATGATTTAGCCCAAATTTCCCCAAAAGCAAAATTAATTGTCATGAAGTCATATATATCTAGTTGGGTATCTACAGCATATGCTGATGGTGTGGTGTATTCAGACCGCAGAGAGATGCAGGAGGAATCACAGAAAGTCCCTGATCCCGGAGAAGGGAATTAACCTGGAGGCACACTATGTACAGGTAGGAAGTGATGTATTTCCTAAATATTTTCTCCTTTACTCCTTACTGCATGTCTATGAGGCAGACATTTCTTTCTCATGTTACGGTAAGAGTATGGATGTCAGATGCGATTAAATAACTTGTTGCCTAGTGTGGCAGACACCCTTAGCTGCCTGGCTAACATTCCTTTCCCTTTCTTCATTAGAATCACGATTGTATACCAGGAGGGGTTTGCCAGCTTTCTTTGCAGCTGGAGGTGGCCGTCTGGCCAATCAGGTGCCTGGAGAAGCCTGGGAATTTGCAACTGGCTACACCCCTTTCTCCCGTTACTTTCTTCGTTCTCCTCTGGCCTGGAGTACAGACATCAGGCTGGCTGTGAGACACCATCTTGTGACGTTCATATAACAAGCCTGAAACTAAAAGCCCTGAACTGGGGTAGAAAGCTAGGAAGAGATGGGAAATCCCTGGCATCGTGGGTCAGGTGCATTTCCTCTCATCTGCCTGTCTCCGGCTTCTGACTGCATGAAGAAAATGAAAAGTCTTTTTGTATTATATCACTGTAGTCTAGTGCTTCTTACATAAAGACAAATATGATCTGAATCGACAGCCTCCTATGGGGCAGAGCTGGAATCGGAACCCAAATCTAATCTCTCTGAGGGCCTCCGTGCTTCTGGGATCCCACCTGGAGTTTGCAGAGGGCCAACACAGAGGGGCTTGGAACAGGATGATCTCGTGGGGTCATACACGGACTTAGGGGCTGGACAGTTCTAATTATTTGGGCCATTCTGGAGTTTGGCCTGGAGCTTGGTCCCACAATACAGGGATTACTTCTTGGTGAACTGGAAAACCTGACTCATGTTACTTGGGATAGTGCTATATCACACCGCATTTTCTCTGGGTTCTCAGAGGCAGATCTACCCTACACGGAACTGTTCCTGGGTGAGGCACATACCGAGTTATCTAGACAGTTTTATTCTGATGGATACAGAAATAGGGTTTGTCTCAGAAATAAAGCGTCTTTCCATAAATTACAGTTAAACATGCAGCAACACTGAAAAGCAGGTTTATCTCCACTTCTGTTTTACCCACTCATACGTCACAAAGATGACAATAAAGAGAATTTTTGACAAAAAATGTAAAACCCTCCATAGAGAGTGGAAAAGAAAGGGGTAATAGCAGATATGGAACATCAACATAATTCTGGAAATAAGAAAGTAGATGTATGAGTGGGTAACTTAGCTGAGGAAATAAAGGCCGCAATCTAAACTTTCAGTGGAGGAAAAAACCAAGAGAAGTAAGCCAATGCATGTTAAGCATTTTAAAACTCAGGAACTGGCAATTCTAGGTATCCTGGTAATGGGGGGACATGTGGCTAAGAAGCAGGAAGACTGACTGGATGTTCATACAAGGAGCATTAGACTCTGAAACGCTTTTCCCTCATCCTGTGCATGGTCATTGCAAGTACAGGTTAAACATACCTCATCCCAAATTCTGAATTTCAAAATGCTACAGAATTTGAAACTTTTTGAGTACCAGCACAACACCACTGGTAAGAAATTCCACCTTGACCTCCTGTGACAGGTCATAGTCAAAACAAAGACACATTAAAATACTGTATAAATTACTATCAGCCAGTGTGTATATGGTATATATGAAATATAAACCAATCCTGTGGTTAGTCTTGGGTCTCATCCTCAAGATATCTCATTATATATGCACAAATATTCTAAAATTTGAAAAAAGTCCAAAATCTGAAACACTTCCAGTTCCAAGCAATTCGGATGCTCTTGGCTTTAGGAACACTGGCAGACTGTCTCATACCCCTTGATGGAAGACTAGCAGACTCCTCTGGGAAATTAACTGGCCTATGAGAGATGACTAATAGATCTTGGATTCCCCATGGCTGCCAGGCTAATGATCACCACTTGAGAGTCCTCACATAGAAACACAGGGCTCCTAGTTAGATTGCTAATACTTTACTCTAACTATGAATGTATAGACGAGAATCACCAGAAATTTGAGAACAGTCTCTAACACAAAATACAGAGTCCAATAAACAAATGTAAAAGATAAAACAGAGAAGTAAAGGCAGCAGAAGAACATTTTTAAAAATCATTAATAAAGTCTCCTAAAAGTTAAACAAATTGAACCTATGAATTAAGAACAATATGTTATACAAATAAACATTTAGAGAATTAACACTTGTACAGATTAGAAATATGGTAGCAGAAATAATATTAAACTAATGGGTGGGAAGGATGTTAAAAATCTTTGAAAAAGCAGAATAAAAAAGATGCAAAATAGGAGAAGATAAAATAGGAATCAGTCCAAAAGGTACAACATCCAAATAACAGTAGTTCCATAAAGTGAGGCGAGAAAACAGAGTGGGGGAAATTACAAAATTATCAATGAAATCATACAAGAAAACTTACCAGGATCAAAGGACAGGAACTTCCAGACTGAAAGGGCCTAGAAAATTCCCTGAACAATGAGTGCAAAAAGGGCCGTAGAGTATATCACTGTGAAATTTCAGAAAGCCAACAATAAAGGACAGATCCTAAGAGTTTCCTGGGAATTAGAATGGTAGTGCACATTTTGACAGCAACCCTGGAGGCCAGAAGAAAAGAAACGCTTCAGAATTCCTTCTGAAAATTATTTACAACCTGGAATACTACATCCTATCAAATATAAGAGAAGACTACATCTATTTTCATACATGCAAGGCCTCAAAAATTTACATCTCATACTCTTTCTCAGGAAGCGAGTAGCGAATACATTCCACTACAGTGGGCACTAAGCCACACCAGGGAAGACTCAGAATCTACCAACCAGGGAGCCAGCCCAGGAGTGAGTACACTGACGACTCAGGGTGCCAGTACTGCAGAAGTCTTGGCACTGATCCCCACGTGAGCCGAAAGACTCAGGACTCCTGGGGGAGTAACTCCATGAAGCAAAAAATATGTATTGCCTACCACATGTTTGCAAGTGAACTGGGAAAAGATTTTTCACTTCCAGTGGAGATTCTGAGAAAGATTTAAGCACAGGTGTAGGGAAAACTGAACAAACATAAAAATATAACCAATAACTTCAGGCAAAGCAAAAGTTGTATGCAATAGAAATGTCATCAAAGTCCATCATTGGGCTCACTGTGAATAGTATTTATCTAGCTGAACACACGCTAAACACTAATCTCACTGAAAATGATGATCTAACAGTAACTGGGAAGATAGAGGGAGAGGAAGCAGGTTGGAGAGGTAGAAGAACAGGAAGTTAGTAAATCTTTATCTTCTATGGTAGGGAGTCAGTAGGTAGTATTGAAAACAACAATCAAGAGATAACTTTAGAAACACATTATTTAGAAGTACAAGGGCGTGGGGAGTTAGCTCAGTGGTTAGGCTCTTGTCTTGCAAGCAGAAGGCCCTGAGTTTGATCCCCAGCACCAAAAAAAAAAAAAAGGAAGAAAGAAAGAAAGAAAAGCTGAGAAGTACAGAGGTTCATATCAGAAGATAGAGGTAAATTTTGGGGAAGAAAATTGAGATGGAGAGAGGGGTGGGGCAGGACTCATGCTTTTTAAGTTGTACAGAACTTTGTGACCTCTCAAATTATGTGACTGTGTTGCTTGGATAAAGACAATGATTGAAGAAGGAAAAAGCCAACTAGCTGCCCTTGAACTAGTTACTCTTCACCCTACTCAGGATGAAGGCAAGTAAGTGTCTCATTTTCTCAGGCTTTGGCAGGCCTGAGAAATATCTTGTGAAATATCGTGTGAGCATATCTTACATGAGAACATTTCAATCCCTTTTTTGGGGAGGTTGCTGGGGATCGGACTCAGGGCCTTGGGCCTGCTAGACAAGCGCTCTACCTCGGTGCTAAAGCCCCAACCCCAAGGGCACATTTCAGTTCTTACAGCCCTGCTCCCTGCAAATCTGTGCTCAAGGTTGTTTGAATCTTATTGTGTAGATAGATGTGACAAAACTGTGGCTCACAAGATTTCGGGGTATAGCTCTCATAGCTGAAAGTGGGTACAAATCTCCAGGATTTAGTTAGCCAAGTGGATGATGAACTTTCTAGTGCTCAGAGTGGCTGGGAGTTTCTTGAAGAGCGACTGAATCTCACTTGCATCTGAATTCTGTGACTCACCCGCCTCTGGACTCTTACCGAAACAGGCCAGCAACTGACCTTCCGTCAGTGACAGTCAAGTGGGTAAGGCTAGAAGTGATGGCAAGACCTGGGCGACAAAGACAAAGGGAAACAATCTACAGAGAGTTGATATGCCACTTCCACGGCTATATGATACATAGCAATGGTGGTGTCATTATGGCTTAGAGTCTAATGAGGCAGCATTACATAAGCCAAGGAAAAGCAACCTTATGCAAAATATAATTATCAGAAGAAGTAAGGGCCTTGAATTTAGAACACGTGAGAGCCAAAAGCTAATTCTGATGACAGGAGACTAAAATTCTGGCTGAGCAAAGACAGACTGAGAAGCTAGAAGGCTCTATTTATGAATGAAAGACAAATAGGTCTGTTCTGGAAATTAGCTACCACTTATTTGCTATAGAAGGATGGCTTGCAAATTCAGTAATAAGGGAAGGTAAGGTCCTGAAGTATACTGTGTTCATTAAAAACTCTTTGAGGATAGAATCATTTCCTTTCGTGCTAGGCCCTCTTTTAAGGTTTCTATGAATACCAGCTCTTCTAAATACTCCAAACAATTCTATGAGGTATGTGCTCTGATGTATGCGTAAGAGGTTAAAAGTTTGCATTTTATAAAAGAGAAAGTTGAGAGCCAAAGAAATTAAGTTATTAGCCCAATAATACAGCTAATAAGTGGCAGAGTGGAATTCAAATCCAAGGCACCCAAAACCCAAAGCTCTTAAAACTTCTCCCTCTATAGATTATAAAATTAATATAAATACCAGCACGCAGAGGCCCAGGCAGGAAAAGATACTTTGCATCCACCAAGCACTTATTAAAGGCAGTGCTTGCATTGTACTTGCTATCAGCTTTATACAGACTCCAGGTCCGGCTTCCAGGGATCAACTGGGATGGAGTTAAAAGTTTCTGTTCCACACTGACGTCTTCTCTGAAGATGAGTTTGAGAAATCGGATCTGGGCTCCCTACCTTGTCTACAATTAATTCATCTCAGATCTCAAGGGAAAACAGCAGCTTGAGCACAATAAGGATGACGATGAGCATAGTAAATAATCCTTCCAATGCTTGAATCCTCGGGCACTAGGAAAAAGAAACTGCTCAGTGGTGATATGGTCAGATACCACATCTGTGCACACTGCAACCCCAAGATCATTCTTTGAAGACTGCAAGCTCTGAGATCTAGAAATGGTGAGTGTGCCTGTTGTGCGAGTGCCAAGATAAAAATAGAGATGTTGACTGCATTGTTACTAACTCAGCTGAGCTCAAACAGCCCCAGCCCGGCAAGTCAACAGCAGTGAGAAGACAAGAGAGAAGAAAAGCGCGCTCTGCTCCGTGGGACTGAGCAGAGGGGAAGCAGACGGCCGCAGCAGACCCACAGCACTGAGACTGTGGTGTGAGTTCAAAAACAAACAAATGGACAGTGTCGAGGGATAAAGTGGGCTCAAATCGATGAGCAGCAGTGCCCTGACCCTCCGGTAAAAAGCTGCCGTTTGTAAGAAGCCGGCTGTGGGGGATGGGGCCGCAGACCGGGAGCTTAGAGGCCAACTCGCCCCGTTCAAACAGAGTATTGTTTTCTCCGGGGCATGAAGCTTACTGCGATTCCAGACCTGTCGCCATGGCAGCGGTGGGGGAGGGAGGGAGGCAGGAGAGACAGATGGGGGTCACCGAGGTCCTAATTCTCATGCAAGGGCCCCCACTGCCCGCCCCTTTCCCCTAGAGGACTCGAGTGTGGAGCTGCACCTTCTCCCGGGACCAGCCGGGTGCGGCTGGAGGGGTCTTCCCAGTGCTTTGCTCTGTGGGGGCTTTCCTTTCCGGGTAGCAGCACACTCTGTTTGCTGGGGAAAGTTGAAGGAGAGAGACCTAGTCGCCACACTCTCAAAGTTTATCTTGTCTTATTCCAAGCTATATGGGTTTACAGGTTAAAAATATAGAGCCACATGGATGGAATATAATGAATGGATGTATGAGAATTTGTTGTCACCAAATGCTAACTTTATGTCACTATTAGAAGGAATGAGGCAGTCGTTCAGCGTCGTCAGAGTTACTGTAATGGTCTTCCTCCCTCTACTTCTTGGCCTATGTATACCCCTGCTGGGTCCATGTTAGTGAAACATACCTCCACCATGACGCTTCCCTGACTACCTTCAAGGGGCGTCCAACATGGTTAGCTTGGAAATCGAGATCTGGCATAGCTGGTCCTCATCCCTCCTACAATTTTCCTCTCCTATCTTACAAATGCTTCCATGTTCTTGGGAAGGCATAATAGGCGAGTGAATGAATGAATGAATAACAAAATAGGCAAACAAATACAGAAAGACTCAGTTCCTTCCCCATCTTTTGGTTTATGTGTTAATTTTTTCCCCTGACTTTCACCCATGCAGTTTCTATCAAGGCCTACTTCATGCCTCAAAGATACCTTAAACTCGGTATCCGTATGATCCGAATGAAAAACAAGACCTCCACCCTGCCTCTCAGGGACTGGAAACACCTCTGTCAGTGTAGTTTTACTCCTGACACCATTCTTACCACCCCCCATCCCATTTCAAAGGTCAATGAAGCCTTTTCCCTGGAGCCCCACCTCCTCAATATCTCAGATGGACTGAGCCATTCATTTCCATCTGTCTCCATATTCTATTACTCCATCCTATCCGCTTTCAAATTAGAAGACTAAAGTCACTTCCAAGTAAGTCTCTCCATGTCAACCCCCCTGCTTGGTTCTGTGGTCTAGGGCAGACTTTCAAAATGCAAATATGGTTTTATCACACACCTGCTGATAACTTTTCACTGGCTTCCTTCCACTCTGAGGATAGTGGGCATCATCCTTACGAGGGCCCTGAAGCAATTTGACTCCTCCAGCCTCTCCCCACCTCTCTTTGCTCAGGCTCTCTGCACTTCTCTCAGCTGCAATGCATGCTCAGCCTGTGCCTGCTCTACCTCATTGGCTGGTATCGTGGTTCTCAAACTTTGGGGTCCTTTACAATCCCCTGGAGGGTTTATTAAAGCCCATAACACACAATAGAATATTCATCTGCCATAAAGATGAATAAATGTTGTCATTTGTAGCAACATGGATGGAACTGGAGGACATTATGTTAGGCGAAATAAATCAAGCACAGAAACAAATATTGCATGTTGGTGATTATATGTGGAAGCTAAAAAGTTGGTCTCAAAGACACAGGAAATGGAACAGTGGTTATCGGAGCCCGGGGAGGGCCTAGGAGAGATGAGGCAAGGCTGGCTAATGGGTTGTCAGGGTGCAGCTGATAGGAGGAAAAACTTCTAATGTTGTACAGGACAACAGGACAACTAAGGTTGACAAGAATTGATGGAATATTTCCAAATAGCTAGTAGGATTTTGAATATTCTCAACACAAAGCCATGATAAATGTCTGAGAAGATAGATACTCCAATTACCCCGATCTGATCATTATACATTGTATACATGTATTGAAATGTCATGCTCTACCCCATAAATACGTACGATTAGTATGTGTCAATTAAAAATAAGAATGTAAAAAAAGAAAAATGAAGGTGAATAAAGATTTCTCAGGGGGCTGGGGATTTAGCTCAGTGATTAGAGTGCTTGCCTTGCAAGCACAAGGGCCTGAGTTTGATCCCCGGCACCACCAAAAAAAAAAAAAGATTTCTCAGACTTACAAAAATAAACAAACCACCATGCTGGGTGCTACTCCCAGAATTTCTGCTGTAGGGGGTTTGAGAGGGACCAGATCATTTATAATTCTAACCAGTCCCTGGTTAAATTGGTGCTGCTGGCCCTGGAGTGTGAAAATTTGAAACTTGCTGCCCTGGGAGCCTACTATGAGTCTCCTAGACCTCCAAGAAACCTTCCTTGGTCGGCCCTTCCCTCCTTCAGCTAGCTTAGACATGTTCATGGCCCTCCATATGTTTCTGTCACAGCACTGCCCTTATCATGGGCTGTAATTATGCATGTATGTAATTATTTCATTAATGTCTGTCTCTGCAGTTAGACTCATTGACATGAGGTTACAGACTATTTCTGTTTCTCTTCCCAGTATTTGTTGAGTTCCTGGCACATGGTGCGTGCTCGTAAGTATTTGTTAAAGCAGGACTAATTTCTTACATGAAGTTTTCTCTAGGTAACTCAGGGCATATCACCATTCCTTCCCACACATATAACTATAGAACTTAGACAAAGTCCATTGCTCTCAGAGTTAATATATTTTAGAGAGTCCCTAGAATAGGGAAATCATTGAACACGGCTGAATACCAATGATAGTTGGAGAAAATCTGAGAGAACTAGAGAAGTTGTTATAAAAAGTGAAATCCACTTTCTTTTGTTGGGATGATCAAGTGGGCTATTACATGAAAAGAACTTAGTGTCATGGCTAGAATGTGGCACAGCCTCAAAAATTTTAGCTATTATAATAGATTGGTATTACAATAGCTTTTGCAATCTGAGTCTTTTTAGGATCATTCTGACTTCAAATAGTCTGTCCTATGGTCACATTTCTTGACAATTTTTGTCTGGAAAATACCTGACACCCACAACCTAAAGGAAAAGAGGTTTAATTTGGCTCACGGTTTTAGGGAATTTAGTCCATGGTCAGCTGGCTCTAAAGCAGAAACATGGCAGAAGAGCTACTTTGTTCATAGCAGCTGGGAATAGTGCCAAAGAGGAAGGGGCAAGGAAGCAGATATAGGACCCAAGGTCATGCCTCCATTATCCACCCAGACACACCCAGAAGTGTGCTTTATTAATCCTCTAGGTGGCTGTGAAGCCAATCAAGTTGACAATTAAGCTTTACTGTCTCATGCTGCATCAAATCATATTTATCTAGTATATTGTATATGACTAAATGCAGCCCATATTTATTAAGCACCTAATGTATGAAGTCATTAGGCTTGTCATCAGAGTTATACATGGATGAATAACAATTTGATGGGAGGGAGAAAGTATAGCAAAGTAAAATTAATATTAAATTAAAGCACCTATAAAAATCTATGAGAATGCCAGGCAAGGTGTTGCATGACTATAATTCTAGCACTTGGGAGGCTGAGACAGGAGGACTGCTGAGTTCAAGGCCAGCCTGAACTACATAGCAAGATTTCCTCTTCAAAAAAAAAAAAAAAAAGAAAGAAATCTATGAGAACGTAAAGAATGAATACTTTCTGGCTGAGGTGATATCTGATTGGGCCTGGAAGGTGGATAGCAGTATTGATATGCAAAGAAAAGCAGAAGAGTATTTCAGACTGGTGCAAACAGAAAGAGCAATGGGCTGAGGCCCCAACTCCCTGAAGTGTGTGGGTCACTCAGGGAAAGAGGAAACAATAGTATGCCTGGAGCAATGAGAGATGCTATGAAGAGGAAGAGGAAGCTGGAAAGGTAGGTGGAGTCAGATTGTATACAAGTGTAATGCTGAAAGGTATTTTGTTCCATCAATAGTGTGGTTCTAGCTGTATCCTTTTTTCTTTTCTTTTTTCTTTTTGGTGTCGGGGATCGAACTCGGGACCTTGTGCTTGCAAGGCAAGCACTGTAACCACTGAGCTAAATCCCCAGCCCCTTCTAGCTGTATCCTTGAATGAGGCTCCTCAATATCTCATCATTTTGTTCTCAGGTCTACTTTAGGGAAAACAGGTGTGATGTCTACAATCATTTGAATGGGTAGAAGGCCAAGACCAGCCCTCAACTTTTTTTTCAGCACTGAAGATCAAACCCAGGGCTTTGTGCGTGTTTGGCAAGTGCTCTACCACCGAACTACATCCTTGGCTTTAGTTTTTAAATTCTGAGACAGGGTTTCACTAAGTTGCCTAGGCTAGCCTAGAATTTGTGATCCTCTTGCCTAAGCCTCCCTCCCAAGTAGCTAAGGTTACAGGAGTGTGGCACTATGCCTGTCTTCAACTTGCTTTTCACTTCTTATGGGGCACTGCCTTCTAATTGGACTATACTGCCACCAGGTGAGTGGTCACAGGTAATTAGGACATTATTTTCTCAATACTCAAGGACTCTCAGATTAGTTAAGCAAACAAGAATTTAAAAAATACCTAGGTATAAACAGGTATCTTTCTTCAAATGATTGATTCAGGTTTTTCTCCAAACTAATTCTACCCATGTGTGAAGACTATTTTTATTTGACCTGGACTGGTGGCATTTTATACTTTCAATCAAAGTCCTTCCAGGATATACATGGCTCTTATTCATAGCTGTTTTCTCACATGTTAAATAATATGCTCATTTTCTTCTGCTCTGATTCCCGTAGTAGTAAGACAGTATTTTGATGACTTGGATTTCTTGTTCAGCCAATGGGGTTGTGGTTGGCACAGGAATACCTAGCTCCCGCCCTGCGTCTGACTCCCAGTACAAAGAAGAAATCCTTTAGCCACATGACTGCCACAAGACAGCGTGGCAGCTATGCCCCCATGTCAGTACTGTAAATATCGCATGTGCCATTTTTCTGACCACGCAAAAACTTGTCAGCCAATTAACCGACTTGATTCAATATCCTGGCAACGAATCAACTCTTACATAGATGGCATAAAACCTCTGCTTTTATTTGAAAGAGACTGTTTTTGAAGGGCCATCTAACTACAAAAATTACATTTTAAAGCAGAATATAACTTTTGGTAAAATATGTTTTAAGGCAAAGAAGGAAATTAAAGAAACATAAAGTAGTTTCAAGCGTGATGTTCAGCTATCCTGCAATTTCATTGGGAATTTAGGCTGATGAGAAAAAGTACTCCTTCCATTGCCATATTTTCCCTTGGTTATTTCTTAAAATCTTACTCCAGATTTAATTGAGGAAACAAATACTTATTTTCCATTTCACTAAGCCAAAAATCCGGTCAAGTTCTTTACATCTTTGCTTTTTTTAAAAATATTGAGATAAGGAACACATTTTCAGCATTGCTTGGGTTTGTGTTTTCCTGGTTTGCAACTCTAATTAGCCCCCAGTAAGTGTAATATTTTTTGGGGGGGAAAAATTAGGTGTACAGGTGGTTTTATATTTTACCTTTTATCACTTATTATATTACGGACCCCATTACATTAAACTCCTTCAAAATACTTTAATAGCAGCTGAACATACTGTAATTTATTTAATCAATCATCTGCTTTTAGTTACCTAGGTCTTTCGTTCCCAATCTGCACTATTATAAATAATGCTATAGTGAACAACATCCTTCTGCACGTGTGTTTTCTTTCGTTCTCTCTCTCTCTCTCTCTCTGTTTCTCTCTCAGCAGTGCTGAGGATTGAACACAGGGCTTTTGCACTGAGCTACATCCCCAACCCTTTTTTATTTTGAGACAGGGTTTTGCTAAGTCACTAAGTTGCCCAGGCTGAATGTAACTTGCAAGCCTCCTGCCTCAGTCTCCCAGAGTTCAGGGATTACAGGCGTGTACTTTAGGATAATTTTTTTTAAAGCACAGAATCACTAGGTCAGGGCATAGGAGTGCTTTGAGAACCTCTCCACATACTGGCTAACTTGTTCTATGGCCATTTTTGATATGCAAAATGTTTGGTGACACAGCTTGAAGGTTCCCGTGAGAAAAACCCACTGTTAAATGGATTGGAAGCAGCAATATCTATTATCAGAACAAACCCCTGTTATCATTTTAAGGATGGATTATTTTGTCTGCATGTATGGAGCTGATCATGGAGTTTCAGTTTAACTAGATGAACTCCTGATTGCACAGGCTGTGCAACATGTGTGTTAAGCAACAAGCTAAGCTAAGCAGTAAGGGCCTGGCTGCAAGGCATGTCTTTCTACCACACACTGACCAGAACAGAAGAGGCCAAGAGTAGGAGAAGAGTTGGGGCAGCTGGCCTGGGAGCTGCCGTTTTTTGAGCTCAGAGCCTGCCCACAACTGGTAATTGGATAACTGTGAGCCATTTTTTCTGATTTATGTAGTATAGACAATCGTGCTTATATATTCAAAAGATGTGTGTGGATTACGTGAGCTAAAACATCTCAGTGAATTGTAGGCATCCAGAAATATTTCTTTTTAAAATTTATTAATTTCATGCCTGAGACTGCCTATGGGAATTTCAGTATTTAGGGAGTAGTTGAAACTATGTGTTTGGGACCAAAAATTTCTAAAGTTCACACGGTTTTTAAGCTCTTTGGGTTGGTGAGGACATCGAGTCAGGGTCACCATGACCATGACCATCTTTGTCACCGGGACTGCCGTTACTGTCATCATCTTCATTACCATCACGATCTGTTACTATCAGCATCGTCATCCCTGTTGCCAGCACCACCGACATCACCGCCATGGCTACACGAAGGAAGCAGGGGCCCTAGAGACAAGGGGCTGCTTTGGGCAGTTCTGCCAACCTCACTCTGCCTCTCTGGGCAACAAGTTTGCTGGAGGACACATCAGGCCTCGTGCTTTTCAGTCTCAGGTGTCCCTTTCTGGGTCCTAGAATACAGGGTGAGTGTCCTTTGGACACAGCACAGCATCTGCTTCAGCAGAAGTGGGGCCTCCTTCGAAGGTCCCCTTCCTTCTGTGGACAAGAAGAGAGCGACTGCACAAGTACACACGGATAGCAGGATTTCAGGAGGATGGCTGTCCGGTACAGGCTCAGCTCAGTGATCTGCTCCACATCTCACACTCTAATCAGGCGGGATGCCAGGAGCCCAATATCAAGCGCAGTTAAGGGATGGGAAAGAAGGGTCAGAACTCTGTTTTGTTTCTCTAGTAGGTCGATGCTGTCATTTTTACAGTGATGCATGGAGCACAGCTTTGACCCTGAAGAAGAGAAGAAATGGTCTGTGTAATATCTGTCCTTGAAGGGCTCGGAAACCAGGCAGTGGGGCGGGCACAGAGGCATTTACCTGGATCCCGCCTAAATGCAAGATGCAAGTGAAGAACAATTGGTGGGAGGTGAAAACAGCTTGAAGATTAGTAAAATGGGCTAAATATAGGGGAAGTGCGAACACTGTGTAGCTTTGTCACTGGGAATCTACCAACTCATACTGAGGTCCCATTCCTCCTTAGAACATCAATACATGACTCCTTGTCAACCAGATCAGTCAGATTTTAAACCTGTACCCAATGGTGTCGGCGTTGAGTCTAGGACTATGACCACTGTCGGGACGCTTCCATGATGAACCCCAGTGAAAGGCAGGAAAGGACCCTGGAACTCTAGCTGGGAATCCTGAACTGAAGCCGGACAGTGGAAGCTACTCTCCCTCCCAAAGACAGGACCTCCAGCTGTCCCTCACCTCACCAGGATTGCCCTCCAATCCTGGCCCCTTCCGTTAAAACACACACCGAGTGCTGCCAGTTGTGGCAGCCAGGGCTGGTGCAACAAAGGGGCCGACTGTGAATACCGCCAGCGTCACCAGTCTTGCGGGCCTGCAGCTGTGTGTGCACACATAAGTGCCGGCCTCAGCCTTGGGGCCTGCAGCAGGCTGTGGTGTCTGGGCGTGAGGCCTCCACCTTCCTCCACCTGCTCTATGCCTTCTTTCCATAGCACTTAGTCTAACACGCTGTGTCATTTATGCTTATTGATTATATTTAATGTCTGCTACAACGTAAGCTGCACAAGGGAAAAGTCTATCTGATATATTTTATATCAGTGGCTGGTACACACCAAGTACTCAATAAATATTTGTTTAATGAATGAATGTTTATTAGCCATTCTAATTTAGATTCTAGTTAAGCAACTGATGAGTCCACAGGCCCAAACCTGCTCATCTGTTTGCAGTATTTTCCCGTCTCTCACCCCGCAGGCTGAGTGCTGTTCCTGGTATCTACAGTGCAGGTGGTTCTGACTGTGCCCAGCAATCAGTGTCACTTGCTAAAATTGAGGGGGAAGTGAAATACTTGCTGAAGCAGAAATTCCAGAGGTCAGTAGCTTGGGTTGTTTTCACTTAACTAATGCTGTCCCCTGACACCTCACCCCACCTTACTATTTATTTCAGAAGCAAAACAAGCCAGGGGGTGATTTGGGTCTGTGATTCAAGAATATTCGTAACTTTTGTCATATCTTCATATTTCTTAAATTGCCACTAAGTACAATTGGGGAAAAATCCTGGTTTACATGCCTTGGTTTCCAGTATATGTTTGAGAATGGGCTCTAAAGCATGCAAGAGAACAGAGAATAAAAATCAAATTGCACTGAAGCTGGGAATCTCTCAGCTTCTCCCGGTTGCTGAGAGGTATAATGAGGGCAAATACATCATTTTTCACCTATTCCAGGACAACTGGCATAAGCCAGGCACAGTGTCTTGGGCAGATGACATAGATGGTTGTCTTGTGCCTAATCAGCCTCCATCACATTAGAGGGGAAAGGGCTAGCAAACATTAGTGTGCCTGAGATGTCATAGGCTCTGGGGTTTGCATCCTGCTTGGTTGGAACGCAAGGGTCATAGATGTTGCTCAAAATATTCATACTGCCAATTTGCACTAATTTCACTAGTTTGTAAGTACTGGGCAGGGCGAGAACGTTCAATAATTGACCCAGCAAATTAATCTATTTCCCCCCATTAGTTTTTGACTCTTTAGCATGACAATATCAGATACCCCGTTAAAGAAAAGGTCCCTTCAAGCAGTGTAGACCGTTGCAGATGCATCTGTCTACTCCCCAACCCTGCTCCAGCCCACCTACCCCCTCCGCCCCAACCAGGCCTCTGTTTTTCAGTTTTTGCAGTACAATCAGAGTAAGTGAAAAAGGACCGTGATTTTCCAGAGGGATCCTACAGTCTGAAAAGGTACATTTTCAACATCATTAGCAGTTCATCTTCTAAAACCTCAGGGCAACCCCTAGGCGGCCCCTCCTGCAACCCCCCACTCGGCCTCCCCCAACCCGCTCTTCTGGTGTTGGCTTATTAAGTTAATGAAGCCTCTCCAGACGGGAGGACGTTGGGGTAGAAGACAGTGGCTTAAAAGCAATTTGATGCGATCCCCTCCCTCCCTTAAAAAAAAAAAAAGAAAAAAGAAATAAGAATGGGGAGAAAAATCAGAATTTCTTTCTCTTAGAAGTGGAAGAGGAAAGGAGGCTGGTGCTGGGGTGGGGTGGGGCTGGCTGTGACTGTCTTCCGGTTCCCTGAAAGAGGAGGTGTCTATTTACTTTCTCCGCCTGAACATTTGCATGTTAAAAAGGCACAGTTCCTTTGTGGCAGGATTGATCAGGACCACATTTTCTACTTGATGGAGCCCAAGCACAGGGTAAGGACTCCAGGTAAAGAATAAAGCAACTTCCCGCGACCTTCCTTCCTCTCACCTTTTTATAGGACACTTTCCCGTCACCAAGAGTATCTGGGAGGCCAGGGTGAGGTTCCTGCAACACCACGCATGTGTGCAGCGTGTTGGGGTGGCAGAGGGGTGATTCCACCCCGAGGTCAAGGGCAGCCGTGGGCTGGGGGGCTGCTGCCTGCTGCAAGCCACAGAGCACAAGACGGCGAGCGCCATTAGAGCCTCCCCATTCCCCATATCCGGAGAGGCAATTTTCAGCTCGAGGTACAAAACACATCAACATCTCTCATCACGTCACTGACCTAAATATAGACAATGACTTCAAGGAAGAGGAGAGGAAAAAAAAGTTGCACATTCTTTTATACCTGCAAATGCTGCAGAGCTTTTGAAACAAGCAGCTGGCAACGAGGAACAATAGATAACCAGTCAGATGTGAAGGGAGAAGAGAGGAGAGATGGCTGTTCCAGAATGATAGCTGTGATAAGGCCATTACAGTGTCTCGGCCTAACATCAATCCTCATTTGTAACCTGGGGTCGAGATAGCGCTTTGGGAGCCATTCTGTGTCCCTTGCCAGTTTTTCCATGGGAGCCCTGTGGGAGGAAGGAGGTATCGGCCATAGGTCTTCCTGGCTGAGCTGGGCTGCTCTCTTCCCTGGGTAGAAGGGCATGTATTTGACTGAGAAGCCATTTCTTTCTTCCCCAAGAAGAGGGACGGCCTGGTCTTTGCTCCTGAGCAGCCTTCCCCAGCAGCCACTTCTAGCCACCTACTTCTAGATCCTGAGTTCCAGGGCTCGTCTCTTCCTCCACAAAGCCGAGTGGGGGTGCTGGCTCCCTGGCTGGGCCACGAGGGTGTCAGAGAGGTCACTTCCTCCTTCCAGGAGGAATTCAGAGCTGACCGAGTCCTTCAATGCCATGTTCCTAAGAGTGCTTACCTTCTTATTAACTTGAGGATGATTCACCTTCTGGGTGAATGGAAGGGCCTTAATAGAAGGTTTTATGAGCACGAATCCCACATTTAGGGACCTTGGGAAAGATACAGAACAAAACATCTCGCATAGACAGCCCAGTGGTGTCAGCAATTAGACACAATTGTGGTGCTCCTGGCTGGAGGAAAGTCACGTGTCTCCCACATATTTCTAACGTTCTTCCTGTTCCCTCAGACAACTATCTGCATAAGAACAATTGTCAGAGCTTCCCTGAGTGTAACATAATTGCCTGCTGTTAGGGAAGCAGTGAGCCACTCCAGACTTAAGCTGTCCAGAACTCCTTCATTTAGAGTGAAACACAAACTCACGCTCCTGTGTGTTAGCGAAGCGTCCAAAAACTCAGCCATCAGTTTGTTTCTTCAGAGAGCACGTCTCCAACCCTTGCAGAAACATATTGCATTATCATAAAAAAAGCCCTTTTCCTTGGAAAAATAGCAATGGAGGATAATGGAAAGAATACTGTTTCACAAAAGATAACGGAGCCCAGGCGACATTACCAATGGAAGCAAAACAGTGCAAGAATGTAAGCCAAAGCTCAAGTTAAAAATGGCCTAGTACTCTGGATGGCTGAGGCAGGAGGATTGCTGAGCCCAGCCCGGGCAAATTAATGACGAGACTCTGTCCCAAAATAAAAAACAAAAAACGGGCTGGGAAGGTAGCTCAGTGTGAAGGCCCTGGATTTCAGTCCCCAATACTGGGAAACAACCAAACCAAAGCAAACCAACCAAACTGAACCAAACCAAACTAGCCAACAATTCAGAAAACATTTTGGCTAAAGCAGAGAGGTGACTCACTAAGGTGAGTCAACTCTCTACACAAGATAGGCTGGGGAGCTTCCCGGGCACAGTGACCCCCCTCCGGCATTACTGTACCTCGAGAAGTGAGACTAAATCAGAACATGGAAAATAGGGAGCTGTACATGTTCAGAAATAAAGACACCCCACAGGGCAACAGAACAAGGGCTCTGAATTTCCTATGCCAGTTTAAGGTGGCCACATCAGAACAGGGATCTGTGGAAAGGACAGGCTTTCCAGCTGTGCCCCGCACCACCAGGGCCAGCTGCTGATGGGCCTACAAAGGAACTGTGAACCGGGCTAAGGCGAAAGGCGTAGGAGAGCCCAACAGCGCTTTGCATCTACTGAGTTTCAGCTTTCTTACAGAGGCCCTTGAAATATACTCTCTGGAACAGGTGAATGCAATTAAAAATTACAAAAGACTAGAGGGAGGGAGAAAGTAATTTGGTCAAGAAGAAATATGGCCGCAGTCATTATTTTCCAATCCAGTATCTTTGTTAATTAAGCATTTTCCAACCTATGATGAGAATACTAATAGTAATCTAATACTATGCTACTCATTACTAATAAAACATATTTATGAAATGGAAATATAATGTGCCTATTTCCAAAATGTGGTTATAAATGACTTACTCTAAGCTACAATGTAAAGTGGTTTGAGAAATGAGTCTTTAATAAAGAACTGATGAGGATGCTGACTGTTGAAAATAATTCTATTTGGTAAGATTATTTGGTTTTTGCTATGGCAATTTGAGCTAAGGTTATTGCCTAAAAAATTATTGCAAGTTATTAATATAGGGAAATTTAATTGATGATAAATACAGTGGTAATATGTCAACTCTTGAAAAAGTGAGTGTGTAATTGAGGAATTCAGCATCATATTGCCTGCTAATTGTACAGTGCTCAGTCATTTTTAGAAGGGAAAAAACCCACAAAAAACCCATATCAAACGAAGCAACCAACCAACCAAAAACCTCACCAAAGCTTGCTTCTCTTCACTCTTCTCACAGGTCAGGTCAGGTTGCCTTGATTTGTCACACGAGCTAAGCATGTGATATTCCTCTGTGGCTGTCCCTTTGAACAGAGAGAGTTAAGTGTCCCTGTGGACATGGACAGATATCTCGTGCACGTAGAATCCTACTAAGATTCTAGGCTTTGTCCTAGATTGTGGAACTCCAGAGAATAAAAAGGTCCTGACCATCAAGGAGTTGAAAGTCTCGTGAGGCCAAACAAATGAACAAGCAGCTGAAGAGAACATGATAAAGACACGTGGGACAACACCGCCGTGGAGTAGTGCTTCACGGAGGTGAAGGCTGAGGTAGGCTGCGGCGGGCTCTGCAGAAGAGGGACTCTGTCTGCGTAGACATATTTTTGACTGTAACGAATGAATGGTCTTTACTTAAAGAGAAAACATAACAGGAACGAAACAAAAACACAAGGCATGTTGGCTGCTTGTGTGAGTTATGAGGTTGGGAGCCCTCATCTGTGCCTCTCCCTAGTGACCTTGACGTTGGGTTTAGGACAATGGTGACTGGAGTTAAGGCTTCAAGGAGTAGAAGTTTACAGGTCGGATTGAATGTTGCCAAAAGGTTCCGAGCACAGATATGGGCCGTGTGACAACATGAAGAACCTGCATTTGAGCAGGTGCCGGGGCGAACCCACAGGATGTAGGGGGAGGGGAAGGAGATGTGGCCGTGCAGGGTGACAGCAGGCAGTGGCGGGGTCCTGTGACAAGCCAGGGGTGCAGTGATGTTGTCCATCACCTCATTTGTATTAGTGATTTGTATCCTGGCACTATAAGGAGCAAGAATGAGAATTGTAAGAAAAATAATTCAATCTTAGCAGGGCAAGAAAGATAAGTATTAATGCCCCAAATACAGATTCACAAACACTAACTGCTCTTATGCTGTGCTAGAAAAAATTCGTCAGTATGTGATTTATGTCGAAAGAAGTGAGGTCTGTAATTGATTCAAGCCGCTGTAGGCAGCAGGCGAGTTGGGATAATTTTTAGTGACCTCTGCATTGGTCCAGTGACATTTGGAATTTGATACACAGATCTGAAAATCTTATTTTCTAAAAAAGAGATGTTATTCTGAGCACGTTGGAAAGAGGACATTCTTGGTGATCGCAGGTCAGGTAATCATGCTACTAGAAGGAACAGGAGAGGGAAGTGGCAATGGTTGAGTTGGACAGAAGAGGGAGAACTGTGAAAGCTTTACTTAGCTCCTGGAGGTTACATCTGAACAGATATGAACTCTGTGTCGCCCACGGGAACAAGTGGAGGTACTCAGAGACAGACGTCAGCTAAATGCAGTGAAGGACTTCAAATCATTCCACAGCAAAAGGGGAGAGCGATAGCAAGCAAGGACTCGCCAGCCAACCTCAGGAGGAGCTGTGCAGGGACTCGTGATCTTGGCAAGAGGTGACACAAGACAACCTTCATGGTCCTTTCCACTTTTAAATTCTCTGTGGTTGCACTACGTCGTGGCTATCTCGGGTATCTGTCATTTCAAAATCACCAATGGTCCCATTTAATTTATATCTCTGAAAATCTAGCTCAATTTAAAATAACCAATGATTATTTTTGCACATTTTGTCAGTTTTTGAGGTGGATCAAAAAACAGGATATGCAGCGTCTCTCCTTTCCCTGAGGAGACATGCAGCCATCTCCCACAGACAACCACTCACCTCTCTTGAAATTGGGGGTTGAGCCCAACTGGCACTAAGTAGGAAGCACAAATCATTCAGAAATAGTTATGCTAACAATGGTGCTTATAAAGTACCTCCAGGATACAAAGGATTCTTTTGAGTTGGGAAACCACAACAACAAGGACAACGGGATAAGTGTTCTCCATCCCGGGTGCTTCACTGTGAGGGGACAGGCAAAGAGTGAGACTTTTTCTCTTCCGAATTTGTACCAAGATACAATCACAGACACCAAAACTCTGCAGAGAACAGAGGAGGCTTCAATTTTCACAAGCAAGGGACAATCCATGAGGTCATGCTAAGGAGATTTCTAATTATTTGTTGCTAAACCAGCACAAGTATCAATTTCACACACCAGAGATCTACTTCTACCTGTTATTTATTGTAAAACCCTCAGGGTAAAAATTAGCGATAGACTGCTGTTTCTAAATTTTTAATGATTTAGTTTAAAAGCCCAAACAAAGGTCCTTGGATATGTTTTGGGAAACAGAATTAACACTTAAAATCTAAAATTAAAATGAAAACTGAATTAGCCAAACATTTTAGGATTCACTGACACCAAGTCCCATATTCAAACCTGCGATCCCAGTTAGAGCCTCTAACATTTGAGGGTTCGGTTTTACTGTATAGTTCATTTTGTCATCTGATAAATACACTACTTCCGGATTATTAATAAAGTGACATTAGGTAGCAATATTTTCTATCCCTGACCAATAGGGTACAGCCTTGCTGATTCCAGTGACCAAGGTGACAACCAAAGGTACTTTCTGCCTGAAAAAAAGGTACCAAATCTATATACACACTGCAGTGCAGTCTTAGCCTGGGGGGACCACTTTCCCCTCCGTGTGACCAAAGCTGATGTTCTGAGCACAGAGCCAGAAGACAAAATCAAAATGTGTGGGAGGCCTGAGGGAGAAGCTGGATGTATTTACTGCCTTTGTTGTTCCATTCTCCGCACCTTCCTCCTTTTCCTGCTGATGGACCTTGTGTTGGCTACTCTTTGCTCTGGTTCTGATCTACCAGCAGGAGTTCTGCCAGTTATCTTCTCACTCAACTCTCAGCCTCAAAAGGAGGAGGTACGAAGTCATTACCCAACAAAAAAACTTTTTTAAAAAAAGGGACGACCTTCCTATTAAAGTAAAACACGGACAAAAGCAAAGATCCACCTGATGACGTAATCCGTGTAACAGATGATCTTAAAGGTTCCTGCACAGTAAGTTTGTGTCCTGATATTTGTCTATATCATCCTTCAGGGACCAGCATGGATTCTTCCTCTTAAATTTTACATAACAATCTTTGAAGAAGGGAGATATATCACCTTTGTTTCTAGTTAAGAAAAACAGCAGGCCAGAGAGCATAACAGTAATTTATGATTTTGCTGCTATATTATCATCCGGTAATAAGTGCAACGTGAAACTGCCAATTATCTCATAAGAGGGGTATCACCTTTTCTGTTGTGAATGGCTCCATCAATAACTGGGTTCAGCTCTCGCATTCTCCCCTGAGCCACTAGCAGCTTCCCAGCAGCAGAAGCGAGCCAGGGACACACACAGGAAAACCGACAGCGGTCAGCACACAGATGCTCAAGCCAGCCGGGCCCCTGGCCTGGAAGCACAGCAGGGCCAGGAAGACGGAGACAGCAAGAGGGAGGGGCAGGGGACTGGCCTGGAGCGGTCTGCAGGTCACACGCACGCGCAGCTCGCAGCAAACTCAGTTTACAAAGAGACATCTGTTCCATTACTCCAATGCATTGTGGCTAATTACATCCTGGCCCGTCTGTGAAATGACAGCCACTTATTCTCCAGTGAACCGTAAAATCTGTACATGTTCGATTTGGGGAGTGGGAGAGCAGAGGCGTGGAGGCTGAAGTGGGGGGAAGGGGTGCAGCCAAGGGGAAAGAGGAAAGGCAGGAGAGAGCCGGGCAGAGACTGCTTGGGGTGAGACAAGCACTGGCCAAATGGAAGGACAGGCTGAGAGTTAGGGGGCCTCAGGCTTAAGCTGAGAGAATGTGTGCTCGTAGCTCTTGCTTTTCCCTCCTACTCAAAGACTTAGTTGCCTGAAGCTCTCCATCATCATTCCCCAGGCTGTGGCTTGGGACAGAAGACTTGCCCATTTGCTGCGGTCTCCAGGGCTTGTAAAAGGGCAGCTGGTTGAAACCAGGGTGCACCCCTGCAGGGCCGGGGTGGGTTTCTCCCTCGAGCCCTTTGGGAGAGGTGTCTCTGTATCTCCTGACCAGACCCAGCATCTGCATGAAGCTTCTTTGCGGGTGGGGACTTGGCTTCCTGACGAGTGCCAAGAAATCTACACTAAGCTTAAAAACATTTTTTTAAACATAAAAAATACATATATTTTTTATAAACACCCAATATTTTTAAGAGGAAAAAAAAATCAGTGGAAGAAGCCTGGGAGGAAAAAAAGATGTTCCCCCTGCTTTCAGCTGACATTAAAACTTTATCCTAACAAAACTCCCAAATCACTTACGTAACTCCATGACAGGTACAAGGGAAACAGAACTAGGAAATACCAAGCACTGCCATTTTGAAATGAGACTTCAATTCACTGTGGGGTTTAACGGGAAACTCATCCTCACTCTCACATGAAAGCTGCCAGGAGGTTTACATGCTTCTACTGGACTCTGGATTAGACACAGTCGGGTTTTGTGGGGTTCAACTGTGGTCCAACTGCCATCTTTCTTCCTCTTGGTTAAACATCCACACTGTCTCTGTGGAGCCCCAGGCAGGGAGAGAGATTGGCGGCTCTCGGAGGGGAAGGTTTCTCTGCAGCTCCTGCTGGCTCCCACTGTGCCACACATCCGGTGTCTACTCTTTTTTTTTTTTTTTTTT
>PVJO010024727.1:0-23904 GCA_004026905.1 Hystrix cristata
CGCATGTCTTCTTTCCCCGAGTCCCAAGTGGGAGTTTGAAGGGAAAGAGTGTGCCATCCCCTGTCTCCTCCATTTGTTGGTTGTCTTTATCTGAGAGGCGTTGTCACCAAGATGAAGAAGGTGAGCTCTTGCTTTCTGTCGTTTCTCATTCGTTTCCTCCACATTCTCTTTACCTCCTTGTCTTTATCTGGTTTAACTCGGAATTAGGCTTCTACGTGGCCAGATACCTGGGGAACCAGCTAAGCGGTTCAGTAACCAAGGCCACGAAATGCCACTGTTGGATGTCTCAAAGATGTCTTATCTCCACCGAGGCCATCCGTGCTTCTGAAAATAAATAACAAAGGAAGGAAAAAGACTAAATGATACAAAATTGTCCAAGTAAGAACCCAACCTTTTAACTACTAATGAATCGTTGAAAATGATTTCACCAGTCTTGCTGGAGTGAGATGCTTTCCGTGTGTGTGATTGCCCAAGACGTGTCAGTAGCTCCTGCCATCTGGAATGTTGTTTGCTATCTCAAGCTCCATGACTTTTTCAGCATCTCCAGAAACCACAGAAGTCCTGAAATACTTACTTTCTGGGAATCTCAGTTAACACCGTGGCAGCCGCAGACACACTTGGTTGGAGAGGCGGTTTGATGAGAGCTCAGCTCTGTCTGGTGTCAGGCCAGACTGTCTGCGAGGCCGTCCAGCCTTTCTCTCCCCTCTTCTGCTTTGCCTTGCTCGCTTCTCACCCGGCCCTGCCCTGTCCCACAGCACCACTCCCACACCACGCGCAGGGCTGGCCTCGTACGCTTCCTGCCACTGTGAAAGATTACAGCCGAGAGCGTGTGGGCGTGGGGAGATCACCACGCATGATTAACAGTGTCCCCACAGATATTTCATGCGAGTGCGACATAGTGGTCTTCCTGGCTGGTCCTTCCTGCTGACCTTATTTAGAAAATGAAGACAGGTGTGAATGTTTTGCAAGCATCATTAGGTGCTTCTATTTTAGGGTTGGCTGCAGCTACACAGCAACAGGCATCAGCTTTCATCTCCAAGGCCAGGTGTTCTCCCAGGCTCCCAACCTGACATTTAGGGACTGATTTAGAGACTTAGATGACCAGTATCCTGGCTACGAGGTGCAGCATTAACAAAGAGGCTGAAGGTTAGCCTGCGGTTTCTTTGTGGAGAGCTGTGTGGTGGGTCCCTTGCGGGCGGGATAGAGCAAGTGAGTCTGTCTGTCTTAGTGAGCGGGGACCTCCTGAGTGTAGGTCTGTCCTAGTGAGTGAGGACCTCTTTTTTTTTTTTTTTTTTTTTGGTACTGGGGATCGAACTCAGGGCCTTGTGCTTGCAAGGCAAGCACTCTAACTGCTGAGCTAAATCCCCAGCCCTGAGCGGGGACCTCTTGAGTGTAGGGGCTTGGTGGCCAACTCTTGCCTGCGGCACCTGAAGAACTTCAGGAAGTCTCTGTTAGGAACATGGAGGCTGCGTTTAAGCAAGACGACCCCACAATGAGAGAAGGTGTGGAGGCTCCAGGCAGGGAAAATATGCTGTCGTCTTGCGTGGGGACTCGTGGGTGGGAGGACTCCACAGATGCTCATTTTAAACCGGCAAAACACTCCGTGCAAAGACGATCCCCGCAGCCCGTAAACGCGAGCACGAGAAAGGTCCATCCCGGTAAAGTAAGGATCTTCTGCTGTGTACCTCTCCTCATCCTCTTCCCCCTTCACTCTTTCCATTTCCAAATAGTTAGGGGCAGCTGAATGGGTGGTGGGTAAAGGGCGACTGTAAGTCAGGGAAATAAAGATGCTAACCTTGAGTTCTACCCTGTAAGGTTGCTGTCCGAAGCAGTCCTAGGCCGGGGAAGGGGGAAGCTTGATTTCTTTTTTTTTTTTTAATAGATTTTCATTAAAATTTATCCAAAATTACACAGACTTACAGGCAATTATGCAAGCTTACAGACCACAATTAATTGTACCTTTTGCTTATGACAGTGAGCAATGTAAACAACCACTTACATTCAGCAGTAAGTCATAACTATATAAAGTTACCATAGTACCCAGTGTACGTGTCACTGATTTAAGTTTGGGTTATTAGGTTCTTATTTTTAAGATATCATTATTTCTCTGGATTCCCATTCCCCTCCCCCTTTGCCCTCTTCTTGCTCCCTTGAACCCTTTGTCTGCTAGCTTATATCTAACACTTCATTTTTTTGTATCCACTGTTTACCCTTTTCTTTTGTTTGTACTTTACCTCACTAAATGAGGGATACCATGTGGTATTCCAGCTTGCAAGACCGGTTTATTTCACTCAACATTCTATTTTCCAGGTCCAACCATTTCCCTACAAATGACTCTAGTTTGTCATTCTTTATAGCTGAATAGTATTCCATTACATACAGATACCACATTTTGTTTATCCAGCTATCTATTGATGGGTATATGAGTTGCTTCCAGAATTTAGCTATTACAAATTGTGCTGCTATAAACATTTTTGTGCAAGTATCTCTGTAGTATGATGTCTTAAACTCTTCGGGAAAGATACCTAGTAGGGGAATGGCTGGGTCATATGGGATTTCTACTTTCAGACTCTTGAGAAATCTCCATACTGATTTCCATAATGGTTGTACAGTTTTCATTCCCATCAACAGTGTAGGAGGGTTCGCTTTTCACCACAGCCCAACTAGCATTTGTTATTGTTTGACTTCCTAATGATTGCTATTCTTTCTGGGGTAAGGTAGAATCTTAGAGTTGTTTTAATTTGCATTTCCCTAATAGCCATAGATGTTGAACATTTTTTCATATGTTTATTGGCCACTTGTATTTCTTCCACTGTGAGGTATCTGTTCATTTCTCTGGCCCATTTCTTGAGTGGGTCATTGATTTTAGGTAGTTTAATTTTTTCTGAGTTCTTTGTATATTCTATATATTAGTCTTCTGTCTGAGGAGTAGCTAGCAAAGATTTTTTTCCCATTCTGTGGGTTTTGTCTTTACCCTCCTAATTGACTCTTTTGCTGTACACAAAATCTTTAGTTTAATGTAGTCCTATTTGTTGGTTCTTGTTGTTATTTCCTGTGCGATTGAGTTTCTGTTTAGGAAGTCCTTTCCTACTCTTATGTCTTCAAGTGTTTTACCTATTCTGTCTCCAGAAGGTTTAATGTTTCTGTCTTAATGTTTAGATCTTTGATCCATTTTGATTTTAATTTAGTATATGGTGAGAGATAGGGGTCCAATTTCATTCTTCTACAAACTGACAACCAGTTTTCCCAACACCATTTGTTAAATAGGCTGTCTTTCCTCCAACGTATGTATTTGGATCCTTTGTCAAAAATCATATATTTGAATATGTCTGGAGAAGTTTCTGTGTCCTCGATTCTGTTCCATTGGCCTATGTGTCTTTCTTTATTCCAGTACCAAGCCATTGTTATTACTATTGCTTTGTAGTATAGCTTGAAGTCTGGGATTGCTATGCCACCTGCTTTGGTTTTATTGCTCAGTATTGCTTTTGCTATTCGAGGCTTCTTCCTTTTCCATATAAATTCTAGTATTGTTTTCCCTAGATCTGTGAAGTATGCCATTAGTATTTTGATTGGAACTGCATTGAATCTGTATAACAGTTTTGGAAGTATGGCCATTTTAACAATATTGATTCTACCTAACTAGGAGCAAGGAACATCTTTCCATTTTCTGGTATCCACTTCAATCTCTTTTTTCAGAGTGCTATAGTTTTCTTTGTAGAGGTCTTTCACTTCTTTAGTTAGGTTTATTCCTAAGTATTTCATTTTTGTTGAAGCAACTGTGAATGATATTGTTTTCATAATTTCCTTCTCATCCTGTTCATTGTTGGTATTTACAAATGCTACTGATTTTTGCAAGTTGATCTTATATCCTGCTACTTTGCTGAAGTTGGTTATTAATTCTAGGTGTTTTTTGGTGAAACTCTTTGGGTCTTCAGTATAGTGAGTAACTATTTTGAAAAATTATATTTCAACAAACTAGTAAATACAGAAGAAATGGACAGATTTCTAGACACAAATGAAGTACAAAAACTGACACAAGAAGACATTAATATACTCAACAACCCAATCACGGGCAAAGAAATTGACTAAGCAATAAAGCATCTAACAACTAAAAAAAGTCCAGGACCAGATGGATTCACAGCCGAATTCTATAAAACTTTTAGAGAAATTATATACCAATACTCCTCAGGTTGTTCAAGGAAATTGAAAGGGATGGAGTGCTTCTAAACTCATTCATGGAAGCCAGTATCACCCTGATCCCCAAACCAGACAAAGATCCCACTAAAAAAGAGAACTATAGACCAATCTCCTTAACGAACATAGATGCAAAAATCCTCAACAAGATATTAGCAAATAGAATGCAACATATTATCAAAAAGCTGATACATCACAATCAAGTAAGTTTCATCCCAGAGATGCAAGGATGGTTCAACATACCAAAGACTATAAATGCAATACACCACATAAATAGCAGCAGGGTCAAAAACCACATGATCATATCAATTGATACAGAAAAGGCCTTTGACAAAATCCAACACACCTTCCTGATAAAAACCCTGAAGAAAATAGGCATAGAAGGACCGTACCTGAATATGATAAAGGATGTACATGACAGACCAACAGTCAGCATCCTACTAAATGGGGAAACACTGAAAGCATTCCCCTAAAATCAGGAACTAGGCAAGGATGCCCACTATCACCTCTGTTATTTAACATAGTACTTGAAACCTTAGCCAGAGCAATTAGGCAAGAAGAAGAAATAAAAGGAATACATATAGGAAAGGAAGAACTCAAATTATTACTATTCACAGATGACATGATACTCTACACTGAGGGGAAACTTGATTTCTAAATGAAGTTCATAGTTTGATTACTTCTCTGGACTTGGGTATATACTGTCCTGTAATGCAATAGATTAGGAGAGTAAAGCAAACAGAGGTTGCTTTCTTTCCTAAGGATGAGTAAATGAACCACGATACCTCCTGGAGATTATTTCTAGAGTCAGTTCAGAACTGGCCATAAGGCAGGTTTAATAAATCAGTGGGAAAAATAACATCACTTGTTTATTTGAGAATGCAAGTATTCCTCTTTCAACAAGCAAGTTCCATGATTTATTTGAAAACAAATTTCAACCTTAAATGGACATGAGAATGCTTCTTTTCTGTTAGGAAAGGACCATTGTTTCCATACCTACAACCTAACTGTGTCCAAGAACCCCACAAGTTCTAATAAACATAATATATTTATAGTAGAGCTTGCTACAATATATCTATCATGACACTGTAGAAACACGAGAAGGTATTTGTTTTTATTATCAGGGAAACTCTCCCAGTATAGAATTAGATCCCAAACACCCAGGAATGGCAAAGCTAGAGGGAGGCTTACCCCGAGCTATTTACGACCACAGCTTTCTTCCCTTCCTTAGGGGACACCCCCCCACCCAAGGCTGTCACTCCCGTGAGAAGCAGCGTGTTTGTTATGCTTGAGGACAGACTCACAGACTCGTGACTCCAGCGGTCTCTTGTCACTCACTCTTGCCCTCGGGGGTCAGGTGGCCTTGGTGGGGAGGCTCTGCCCCTGTGCGGGGCTGGCCTGGGCCTGCCATTTGGTGAGGACTCTGCTGGCTGGCACCACTTCTCCAGGTGGGTCCGGAGTGGCTCTGCATCAGGCTGCAGGGCCTGGAGCTCTCTCCTGCTGTCTCACTGTCTCTTAGGGACCAGAAAGCTGGCCGGGGCACCTTCTTGTGATGACAGCAAAGATATAAGAGGGCAAGCGCAAAGATGAGAGGCCTCTCAAGAGCTAGGCTTAAAATTGGTACGTTGTCTCTTCTGGCCTCATGCCCTTGGCACGTCACTCCGAGCTCAAAGGCAAAGAGATGGGAGAGGCTACAGCAAGGTTCATTGTGAGTCAGGGACACCACAATATGGCCTAGGCAGACCCCTAGGGAACAGGAGGGCGGGACTCAACAGCACTCTCCGGACAGGAGCGCCCCGACTGCCTCGTTAGTGCGGATCCGCTTTGGGTACAGGGGGTCACACGGGCTGCCGCGGGAAGACCCACTGAGCCTGCCCACAGAGGGCCCTCTCCTTTTGTCACTCGAGCAGCGGCTCAGGAGCCCGGAGCCAGCTTTGCACTTCTGGCTTCCTTGAACGTTTATTATCTTGCGGTCTCTGTCCCTCACTGTTGCATCGGCAAACCCACCAACAAAGGATAGAGCAGGAGCTTGGCGGGGGCGTGTCGTGGCGGGAGCTGAGGACGGCCTCTTGTACCCCAACCCTTCGGCAGGAAGAACCGGGGAGACTGGCTGACTGTAAGGAAGGCGGCCGGCCCTGGGAGGGCGGCAGAGAAGGGAGAGTATGACTGAACGAAGAACTATTTATTCCAGGAACGGTGGCAGAAGTTTTTGTGCAGCATTTAATCTCATCTTTACCAAAACAATGCTTCGCGGTGGTGGTTAATGTTCCCACTTACAGGCGCGGACACAGAGGCCACAGCAGGGAGTCGCCTCGCCAAGGCACATGGTCGGCACCCGGCTCGGGGACACGGACTCGGTGTTTGCTGCGCAGACTCAAGCCCCAGACGAAGGAGCTGCGGCAGAGAGGGCTTCTCGCCATCGGGCCCACCTTCTCCCCGAGCCCCGGGCACAGCGGGCAGAGGCAGCGTGCGCCCGCCCAGCGCCTTCTCAAGCTGGCCAGGGAAGACCATTGATGGCACGTCTGCCGAGACTCCAGGCAACGCTGCCACCACACCCGTCTTCCTCAGCCTTCTGCAGCCTTGTCGGAAGGAGGCTCCCTGACTCCCCGAATCGAACATCGAGTCTCTATCAGGTTTGTTTTTCAGCACCAGGGCAGCTCTGTCTTTCCCAAATCCTAAACATCTGTACATGGTTTTTGCCTACGCAGGAGTGGGTGTGGTCCCCGTGCAGAAACCTTCTTATTCCCAGGAAATAAATACATTCACAGGCTCTGAATTCCGCTGTCATCTTTCACAGGCCAAATGCAGGACAGGGTTACCATGGCAACTGTGGCAGAATTTAGGACACGGAGGATATTTGGGTCCTGCTGCATCTTTGGCTAGAATTTAAGCTATGTGATGGTGACAGGATGGTAATTGCGACTGGGTGTCTCCCCTCATAGTTCAAAGCATCCGAGTTATTTTCTCCTCACATATTCACCCCACAACCTCGCTACTTCATCTGACATCCGACTCTGCAGTCTGGAAAACATTTTCAAACGTCCTTGCGCCGGCCGGCAGCAGCACGCGCTTGCCATGTGCCCGGTACCCTGTCACTAGCCTGGCCGATGTCGTCCGTGCCCCCTTCTGCAAGACACACCAGGAAGTGACAGGCGCACGGAGGACCTCAAGTGTCAGTGACCACGTCGGGGAAACCTTTGATGGATTTCTCAAAATTATTTTTTAAATTCATCTTTCTCGTTTGGGGACAACTGAAGGAAATTTGAATATTTGAAAATAAATTGACATGAAAGATAGTGATTGTTAATAGACCCAGTAGATGATACACTAATAGGTTGCTAGAATTAATTTCTGGTTGTGAGAATATGATGTATTTGTTTTTTATTTTTCCTACTTTTTTTTTTTTACAATCCACATACACTGCTTTTATAATGATAAAATTGTCATATAATAAAAGAAAAAGTCAATGTGGTCTTTAGTGGCTATTAAAATTCCCAAACAGTTAACATTTTTGATTAAAAATAAATCAAAGCAGCAAGACAAAGTTCTTCTCTCTTTTCACATTACACAGACAACCCCGGAAGTCCTGGTTTGTTTCTCGTTCAGAATCGCTTTTGAGTCTTCCAAGGGGAAAACAGCAGAGACGATGGGGATGGATGCTCTTCACCAGCAGCTCGTCCCCTTCCTTCGGGAGCTGGGGGTACCCTGACCCACGAGGAGGGAGCAGGCGTGGACCCACTCTGCGGCGTGGGCCATGCCTCTGTCCGTAGGCAGTGAGGGAAATGTCCTCTTGCTCCTTCCCATATCCTTTGGGGCCAACCGCGTTAGTATGAGCCGAGAGCATGTCAGGATGTCAGAAACTCAAGGCCCATGCTGCACGCTTGGTGGGAGCTCACATTTTGGCAAGATGAAGAGGTTCAGATAAACCGATGACAGGAGAAACACTGCCTGTCGCAGTTTAGTCCCCGATGTCTCTTGTGCCTGGAGGTGGGCCTTTCAGAGTGTGGCTGGGTCTCGGGGCACTGTGCTCGCTGGTGGCCTAATCCAACGGCTGACAATGCGGCAGCTGAATGTGCAGTTGGGAGGTGGGTCTTGGTCAGGAGAAGCGGTCAGTGGGGCGTGACTTGGAGGTGTTAATCTCTTTCTCTTGCTCTTCCTTTCTCACCCTGCTTCTTGGCCACCGTGATTAAGCAGCTTTCTCCCTGCTGTGCCCCTCTGCCATGCTGTTTCTGCCATGGAGCCAGCCAGCCATAGACTATCACCTCAAGCCAAAATAAACCTCTCCTCCTTCACGGCAAGGGTGTCAGGAATTTTGTCCCAGGAGTGAGGCAAGTGACTGGGACACTACCCTTCAGGCCCGAGGATGGGTCTTCCTTCCTAGGCACTGGAGACCCAAGAATTTGTGGCTACAGCTCACACCTCATCAAATCCCTGGTACACCTGAGATGGCAGAGGAGGGCCCAAATCCCCAGAAAGTACTTTTTATTTAATTTCTCTCGCTTCCATGGCTGCTCCAAATAACTAATGTCCAGTCACAGCTATGCCGGATGCCCCAGGGCTCCTCCCAGGGGCAAAAGCTTTGGCTGCAGCAAGATTTTGTTGTGGGTCCGTCCCAGATGACCCTGTCCCTCTACAGCCCTCCTCAATGAGCTCCACAGGGAGGGTCCTCCCTGCCCCTAACTACACAGAAGGTCTGACACTGCCTGTGAAGCCCGCCTTTTCCCTGTGTCAGTGGCCTCCCCACACACGAGCCGGGACAGTTCACACACTGTTTCCCTCAGGGCTGCACCCCAGTTCCTTATGGAGCCTCTTCGGGATGGCATACTTTTGCCTATTCATGATTTCTATCTTGAGTAGAAGAAGGTGGGTGGGCACATGAAAAGCTGGCAGCACAGAGGTTGGTCAGCAGCGAGAGGATGACAGGGGGCAATGGAGAATCATGGACAGCTATCATTTCTGGTGGCCGGAAGAGTCTGCAGGCCTGCTAGGAGCTGCTGCCTCGGTTGTCTGCAGAGCAGGAATGGGCCACTAACGCTGAGAGCTCATGGGTGCTGGCACTGGGCTGTTAACACTAAAATATTCGCACATCACCTACTCATGATTTCTGTCTGAAATGAGCAAAAGAACCCCCAGCTAAGTGGTAACACCCTATGAGTGGGTAATTTTTCAATAAAGTCCAGAGCATGAAAGAATGGTGGGAAGTAGTGTAACTGTCACTTGTACCCTTTTGCCATGCCTTGCTCTGCTGCTTTTGCTATTAATGTTCTTTGTATCAACTTCTGCATAGCAGATTCTTGCTGAGAGCAGCGAGTGTTTAAGTCCCAGTTTCTGGGGGTCAGGGAGACCCAGCACAGCTCAGCTGGGCGAGTGCTTCTGGGTGAACATCTACTGTTTCTGGACAGTGAAAACACAGGATACATATTAAATTCAAACTTCAGGTAAGTAATAGATAAATAATCTTTTAGTTTAAAGATTATTAAGACTATATAATTTTTTTTAGTCTTATTCAGTATTTGGGATATATTTAAAGTACAAAATAATATACTGTGATCTTGTCGAGGTCCCTAGAAGGTTTCAGTTGAGCTGTCAGCCGGGACTGTAGAACACAAATGCTACCCCTCACAACGAAGGCAGCTCCTCCCACCTACCTGCTTTGAGCTGGGACTCGGGTCTTCCTTCTTTTCTTCACACTTGAACTGAAGTATCAGCCCTTCTGGAGTCTTGAGCCTTTTGGGCTAGACCTGTGCCACTGGCTCTCCTGGCTCCCAGGCCTCGGATGTGCCCGGACCTGTGCCACTGGCTCTGTCAGACCTGCATCTGCAGCTGCTGACTTAGCTATCAGGACTTCTCGGCCTCCACAATTGCACGCACCCAGCCCTTATTTACTAAATCTCTTTGTGTATGTCCTGTCGATTCTGCTTCTCTGGGGAAATTGACACACACAGTCTCTTGAAGTGGGAACCCGAGTTGACTCTGCTGGCACTCGGTAGTCACTCCACCTGGGCACGCGAAGGACAGTTGCCACACACACAGTGTACGCCGATTTGAGTCCTTTATTAGCCGGCGGCTGAGAGCGGGCTCGTGCACCAAAGAACTCTCGGCAACTGATGTGACACAGAACAGGGTTTTTACAGGCAGAGGGCAACTACAGAGGATGGTGATCAGAAACCGTAACTACATCAGAATCACACAATTGTTACAGAACTGTCAGCTCATACATCTTTCAAGAAAGGCAATTTATCATGGCAACACTCGGTGCAGGTTGTTCTGCCCCACAGAAGGTGGCTTCGTATGGGGCTTGCAGAGAGCTAACAGTTCAACAAAAGCTCACGTTCCCAGGGAGGCCACCGAACAAGGAGGAGCTAAGATAAAATGGAGGTGCTTTGGCCATCACACTTGCACGTGGCTGTGGGCTTGGGCCCTGGCCATGTGTCTCTCCCCAGGTTGGTCCATGACACGGCAGTGACCTGGTTCTGGGCCTTCTATCCAAGAAAGAACAAAACAGAGCACGCTCACTGTGGAAACCAGCATTCTTACAACCTCATCTTGGAAGTGTTACCCCACGTCCCAAGGCTTTGGCCACACATCAGTATGTTGGGCTCACAGCAAAGTGGGGAGAGCAAGTAAAGATGTCAGAGTCGGGAAGCAGAAATGATGGTGGCCATGCTGCCTAGCTACCCTTCTCCCTCTCACCAGCATGGAGATATGGGTTAGGAGGCATAGGCGCTGTCATCTACAGTTATCAGTTTTATGCTATTTCTAATTGACATATAATTGTATGCATGCATAAGACATTTACAATTTATATTCAGGAAACTTATAAAAGTTGCAAGATGGTCATGGAGAAGTTGAGCCTCATGCACAAAGACGATGGCCCATTCCAATGACAGCATAGAGAATCCTGAGAAAATGGACCGAAGAACTAAGTTAGCAAGAAAATTCTGTGTAGACCCGTGTGCCGGGAAGGCTTGGGCACCTGCTAGATGACGGCTCGTTTTCTCATTCCATCACTACAAGTGTTGGGAAGGATCCCTCGCAGGGCTGTGTGCTGCTTAAGGGCTTGGTCCCCAGCCCGTCGGGACCTTGAGGGGTGGGCTGAGGGAAGGAAGTGAGGTCTGTGGGAGCGCCACCCCTCCCCCACTCTCTGTCTTTGTTTTCTGCCTGCTGTGGAGGGAGCTGTTTCCTCCACCATGTCTACCCGCCATGATTCCTGCCTCACCATGGGCCCGAAAGGAGCAGACCTGGCTAACCATGGACTGAAACTTCCCAAACTGGGAGAAAAATGAACCTTTCTTTATAAGCTGACTGTTTCAAGAAAACCAGCTGGAACGACCACCCAGACTTCTGCTGAGCTTCCCTCAGAGGTTGCGATGCAGACTCCTTGTTTTCTCGGTCCTGTCAAAACCACGTGCCAGAGCCGGAAGCGAAATGCCAGCACATTGTGTTGGGCAGTGGAGCAAGCAAAGACAGGGTGGGGCGGGGGGTGCGTTCTGGAGAAGACCATCTAGAGGACCTCTCAGCTCTCCTCTTGGAGCTCTTCTCTACACCGAGAGAGGAGACCCTGTCCCTTCTAGGCAGCCTCTCCTGTCCCTGCTCATGGAGACAGGAGCAGGGATGCTGCTGTACCACAGGGCAGCTCAGTTCTGAATCCCATCATGCCCAGAAAGTTTTATGAAAGGAGAAAGTGAGATCAGTTCTACAGGGAAACATAAAATGGTAGTAATGAGGGCTTGGAGCCAAAAGCACCATTAGAATAAGGGCATAAAACAAAATACATCTAACTGTCTTCAGGTCTTTTTGTTTTTGTTGGTAGTGGTCTAGAAAAAAACAAACCATGCTATGAAACATTAAGAAAATTATTTTCATAGAACTGAGATTCATTTGAGGGAGCTAGGTAGAGCCAACTCCTAATAATTACAAAGCAATCTCACAGAAATAAAGCTAACTCCATGGCAGCATATCAACTTAAATTCTCTCTAAACAAAATGTCTTTCCAAAGTTTCCATTAAGGATGGTCTGGCCTTGTAAGCATATGTGTATTAGTTTTCTTTTAAAGCATACGAACAATTTAACTAAGTGATTTTTACACTGAATTCTCAGAGCATTTTGTACATTGGATAGCATCATCCATATCCTAAAAGTAGTGTACTCATTTAAATTTAATACGATGAGATCAGAAACAGGTTCAATATGGAGATACTCCTAGTGACTGGAGGATTTTCCTTTTACTTAGGTTACAAAATTTGGATAACATCCCTTGCTTAAATTTATTGCAGGAATGGTACTTATTGAATACTTCTGGTTCAACTCCCTGCCAGTCCTGCTGGGAAGGAGGAATTCCTGGTGGGTTGAAGTGCTCCATGGCTGGTTGGGCTGAGCCCTCCAGCACTGATGTTCCACAAAGCTTCGCTTCTTGAAAGGAAGAAGAGCCGCGTTTTTGCCTTATGGGGTTGTATGCAACTTAGCATGTTTCACTGGTATGTTGGGATCTGTCTCATTTATCTCCTTCCGAACTCAAAATTTTCAAAGACTCAGTATTCCATTACAAAGCACTTACCGTGTTGAAGACAGTGCTCAAAGAACAACTGAAGAGACGGATGGAAGTAATTTTTGGCCCGTAGAAAGTGTGGCCTGCCCCCGTGCCAGGCCATGTGCTGCCAGGTGTGGCCGTGGCTCACTTTGCTGGTGTCGCCATCGGCAGGCTAGAGTCTGTTTCCGGCACTTGATGAAAACTCACTCACTTCCTGCAACATCTGCGTAACATAGGTCCCCAGACCATCTTCGTTTAGGGATGAGGTAGCCATGCCGACAGAGATGTTCAGAACTTTTTCTAAGGCAAGACACTTGGATGGTGGGAAGGAGAGTGTCATGGGACGACCCCCCACATTCATAACAGTTGAAGTCCTAATCCCACTACCTCAGAACATGACCCAATTTGGAGACAGCGTTTTCAAAGCGTACTAAATTGAGGTCGTTAGGGTGGGCCCTAATCTATATGACTGGGGTCCTTATCAGAAGGGGCAATCGGACATAGACACAGAGGAAAGAGCCCAGGAGGACATGAGGAGAAGGTGACATCTAGGTACCAAGGAGAGTGGCCTCAGGAGAAACCAGCCCTGCTGACAGACACCTTGATAGTACTGGATTTCAAGTCTCCAGAATTATGGAAGTGAATTTTTGTTGTTTAAGCCCTTGGTCTGTGGAGCTTGCCTATGGCAGCCCTGGCACACAAATACAGACAGGTATCCGACTCTGAGTGGCCGTGTCCCTCTCACGTATCACACTGGGCATGTCTCTGCTAAGAACAACTAGGACAGATGCAGGTATGTGGCCATACAGATGTGCAGCGTGCAGCGACCTCATCTTTAGTGGGTTGGAGAAAGAAACTCCTAATGAATGAGCACTTGACACAGTCCTTGTGAGTGAGCTGTTTGGACGGATTTCAGGAATTGGAAGCAGGCATTTTGGGTGCTTTAAACAGAGAGGAACAGACTGCCGTAGTTGGAAACCTTGGAGCCAGCTTGTCAAACCAGGAACCGGGTTGGCCTGGGCCACATGCAGTTCATGGTACCTGCACGGGCCCAGAGCAGGCATTCTTGACCTGTTTCTGTGTATGGCCTGTACCTTTGTGGTAGGACAGTGAAGCCTATGAATGCCCCACAGATTAATGATTTTAATCACATAAAAATACAAATAAAATCCTTAAAAACAGTCATCCAAATAAGCATGTAAAATTAGCACGAATGGTAAATAATACATGTGGTTTTATTACTGGAATAGATAACCAATTCTAGTGGCAAATCTAATATCTGTCATTATTTTGAAGTTAAACGCAGTGTGGGTGATATTTTGAGTTGTCTGCCATACCTGCAGCATGGTAGGAAAACACCCGTAAGTTCTGCCGTTAACAGAGTCGCAAGACTGAAACTAATTACATGCTTTGTTGCCTACGTTCATAGTTGAAAAATGCTAAATTTCAGTTAGAGATTAGTAAAAAGAAAAAATTTTTCCCCCTATCCGAATTTATAGACTCTAGGCTTTGAGCAGTGGTTGGTAATCTCTTGGAGTTCTTTCACTCTGCGTTCTTTCTGGAATCTGATGAATGTGGTAGATTTTGTTTCCTTCCTTTCTGAAAAAGAAGTGGAAGCACACGTGAGGCTGATTATATGTGCAATTTGAGGAGACAAGTGGACCAAGTTCTGATGAAAGTCTAGGAGGACACCAGACTGCTGGAAAGATACACTTGGATCAGATTGTAGAGGATCATGAATAGCAAGACTTTGATTGTTATTACAAATCATTGGAGCAAAATAATGTCATTGAAGATGGACTCTCAGAGGATTTATCTACCTTATTTCCTGAAAAGTGAAATACTCTCATCTTGATGGTGCCTTATTAGTTTTTACAAACATACGACTCTTTCTCTTAAGTAACTGCAGAAACAATAGTGTCTTTTACATGTACTTTCTTAGTAATGCTGTGCTCTTGCTTGCCGACTGTGAAGAGAATCAATAGACGAAGAGGCAGCTCTGGCAGCCCGCGTTCACAGCACTGGTGACCACTGTACCTCAGGTGTCGTGTTCTTGGCCACAGCCAAGCATGGAGCCATCTATCAACTGCCGAGCATTCAATCCAATTTATTTGTTGAATGGCTGGAACAACTAGGCAAGCGCCACTACAAATGCTTAACCACACGGCTGGCTTAACCATTCATCTGTCAATTGATTTTTTAGCCGTACGACAGCTGGGTGAGTAGGAGCAGTCTCCTGACGGTCCACCCTTTGGCGCTCCACAGGCTCCACGGCTCAGGTGAGATCCCAGCTCCTCTGCTCCCCGCTGTTCCCCCAGCCCACTGTGACAGTCCCGGAGACAATGCGTCCTCGGGGTTGCAGGCTGTCTTGATGAAGCAGTGATAACTCTCCCAATTCAGTCCCCCAGAGCAGTTTTACAGTACTGGTGGCCAGCGACACAGTCCTGCAGAACTCAGCCAGCTTCTTTTTTGGTGGGCAGTGGTGGTGCCAGGGATCGAACTCAGGGCCCTGTGCTTGCTAGGCAAGCGCTCCACCACTGAGCTAAATCCCCAGCCCCTCGGGGGCATTCTCAATGTGAGCTTTTCAAAAGCAAATGGGGAGACTTAGTAACTCACCTGGCAAGCCCTTAGTGTCTGTCTCCTGTATCGGATCCTTCAGCATTCTTGTGTGTGAGCTCCACAATTATCTGCCAAACCTTTCTCAACATTAAACCTGCCTGATCTCATCTGCACCTCCTACTCTCTCCAGCTCTTCATTATGTAGATTGAGAAAGACTTTCTCCAGGAGGATCGAATACATTCTTTTTCAAAGGTGGGTGGGAGGAGGGAAGACGAAAACCTGTGCTGGTGGTCACAGAACCGTCCTTGGAAAGCTGAGTGATGGGAAAAGCTTGGCCAATCCTACACAAGTCTCTCTTTCCCTGTCTCATAGCTAAAGTCTGCAAGCTGGGTGAGGTTGAAGAAAGCCTTGGAAGTCATAGTTCTAAAGGTGATCACAGAGAAGGTTCTAGAAAGGTAAAGTGATTTATCTGACTCTAGGTTGTGACAGAAAGACTCAACCTGGCTTCAGTCAGGAAACGGAATATGTTGGCTTCTATGACTGAAAAGCCAGGAGACTGTGTTGCTCTATTCATCAGTACTCACTAGAGAAACAGATTTAATGCAAATATCCAAATTTTAAGAGTATACAAGGTTGGCTTACAATGGCCGCCTGCAGAGTCAGATGGGGGAGTGCGAAAGGATTTCCCACACACTGGAGGTCCAAAGGATCCAGCCCGAGGCCCAGAGTTCAGCACCATCCTGTGTGAGTCTGCATCAGGAGTCTGAAGGGTCCGTGCTGGAGCCGGAGAAGTCTGTGCTGGAAGCCAGGAGACGACATCCAAGGTGATGGTGAAGACTGGAGCTCTTGCACAGAAATACAAGGAGCCTTCCTTCTTCATTTCTCTTTATACCATTCTGACGATAATCCTCCCGGGAGAGGGTCTTCCACACCCAGAACTGTGCTGAGCCGATTTAGTTGGGCGTTTTTTCCTCAAGTTGACACAGTCAGTTAGCTCTCACAGCTACCTTCAGGAGCAGCTGGAGCCACGTGTTCACACAGCATTAGCCAGGTATTTTGTTTCATCTTTTTGTTCTCTGGCTGTATTATTTCTGTGCGACTTCTTCCTAGGTAGCAGCAAGGTGGAGCCGCAATATTTCCAAGTTATGATATCAGCAGAAGCCTGCTGTGCAGGTGGAAGGGCACCATGCAGCTGTCACGAGAAGCCTCCTCCCTCAGTTCCCAGCACGGGGACTCAGCTCAGAGTGCCCGAAGCCCCTGCTCTGGCTGCGACTGGGCTAATCGTGCTCCCTAGAACTGGTGTGGACTGAGCGAGTGTGCACTGGGGACAGAGGGATGGTCCCCTTAAGGAACCACGACACTATAGCCAGACAAATTGTTCAAAGGTTATTTAGAAGCAAGGAAAAGAAAACACAAGGCCAGCAGGCTGGCTGGGACTGACTCAGAGCACGGTGATGTGAATAGCTCGTGGCATAGCTGGTGACTGTTTTGTGTGGCCTCTGGCAGCTCCTGGGAAGATGGCTGGAGTCCCCAAGTCCTCGGGACCTCTCTTGGGTGGACCTCCGAGTGCTGCTCCCACCAGGCTGGCCCTTTCTGTCTGGGCAGTTAAGAACAGCTATTATCAAGAAATCAACCAACAACAAGTGCTGGCAGGGCTGCAGGGAAAAAAGAACCCTCCTCCACTGTTGGTGGGAATATAGACTAGTGCAACCCCTGTGGAAATCAGTATGGAGACTCCTCAAAAAGCTAAATCTAGAGGTTCCATTTGACCCAGCTGTTCCTCTGCTTGGTATCTTCCCAGAAGAACTGAAAACCTCATACCATAGAGATATATGCACAACCATGTTCATAGCAACCCAGTTTGTCATACCTAAGTCTTGGAAATAACCCAAATGCCCAACAACTAATGAATGGCTAAAGAAGATGTGGTTTTTCTACACAGTGGAGCACTACTGTGCCATAAAAAAGGATGAACTAGAGTCATTTATAGGTAAATGGATGCACCTTGAGAACATACTCTAAAATGAAATAAATCAGTCACTCATGAGTACACTTCAAATTGTTTCTCTGATATGAGAAACCATAAGTGTACATAAAGACAAAGAGGCATAATAGATATTGGGTAAAAGAAAGATAATATTCAAAAGAAAGGAGAGCTAGAAGGGGAAAAGAAGGAAGGGAAAAGGGAAAGAAAGGGAAGAGGGAAAAAATGGAAAAATGTAAATAAACCTGCTGTAAATAAGGAAAGGGGGGAATGAAGGGAGGGGTGGGGAAGGGGCGTGGGACCAAGATACATCATGTATATGTACAAAATAACCATGATAAACGGGATCATTATGTACACAATGTACCAATGCATGTTCTTGGTAAAAAATAAAAATTAAACAAAACAAAACGAAAAAACCCTCGAAGTCCCCGTCCCTGCCTGTGGGACGCTGCAGTCTGCCTGGCACCCATTTCCAGCCTTTTTCTTTCCAGCCCGGTTTCCCAGGTTGTTTTCCTGGACATGATGTGTGCTTGGTTTGCACTTCGCCTAGTCCCCACTGCTGCACTTTCAAAGTACTTCCCCCTCCTCGGGGTGAGTGGGGCTCACATTTCAATGTCACCTGGAACTCAACTCAGCTGTGCCTTCCTGTGGGCCCTGGGGCGTGGGCCGTTTGTCCAGTTTTCATGGGTGCTGCCCCATGTGACACCATGATCATCCTCACGCTGCTTTGTGTCCCCCTGATCTTACTCCTGTGTGCCTAGCGGTGTAGGGCAGGTTCTGATCTGCATTGGCAGCCACTGCTGATGTTACACGGCTACAAACGGACCTCATCAGCTCAGCAAACACGATTGGTTTTTGCTGTGGAGCCCCAGAATTTTATTGTTATGAAATCTCAAGTTCTCAAAAGCATAAACACCTTGCAGTGGCTTCCAAGACTGAGTAGTTCTTCAGTTTCGTCTTGTACAAGCATGTTAGCTACTGCTCGTAATATGCAGCCGCCTCTCTCCAGCTCACAGTGGTTCACGTTCCTGCTGTGCCCGCAGGCCGGCTGGGACTTGCCGATCTAGGATAGCTCAGCTCTAAGCCTCGGCTCTTGTCTGGGTCTGCTCTACCTGCCCCTCAACCTCCCCAGACCAGAGTTCTGCAGGCCTGCTGTGCTTATGGTGAGCTGCAGGCCCAGACGAGTGCAAGGCCGACTTCGGGGGCTTGTCTTTCTGCCTGTGGTGCTGGGGATTGAACCCAGGGCCTCAGACATGGTAGGGAAGGGCTCTCTCTCTGAGCCATACTTGCAACCCTTCATAAGCAAATTCCAAACCTCTGGTCGCGTCCTATTGGCTGACTGTAATAGAGTACATGAAAAAGATCTAAACCCAGCCTGGTATGGTACACATGCCTGTAATTCAAAAGCACTCTGGGAGGCCGAGACAGGAGAGTTCGAGTTTGAGCTCAGCCTGGGCAGTTTAGCACCTTAGTGTGACCCTGTCTCAAAATAAATAAATAAATAAATAAATAAATAAATAAATAAATAAATAAATAAATAAATAAAAAAAAGTTATTTTTAGAAGGGGTTGGGAATATAGCTCAGTATGAAGGCCCTGGATTCGGTCTCTAATACTGCTGAGGGAGAGAGGGAGAGAGAGAGAGAGAGGGAGAAAGAGAGAGAGAGAGAGAGATCTAAACCAAATGGCAGGAATATACCCTCCTCCCTGGAGATAGGACAGGGAAAACAATGATCAACTACCCTCTGTCTTCTGGCTGTACTGTAGCGATTTGGGTCTCTTCCTGTTCTACGAATCTATCAAATTGATTCCTGCCTTGGGGTCTTTGCACTTATATACTTCCTCCTACCTTTTCCAAAAACCGGTTCCTTCTTTTCACCTAGCGTTTACTTGGGGTGTGACCCATTCAGAGAGTTCTTCCCTGACAAGCCTCTCTCTCCCCATCACTTTTTATTAATGCAAATTTTATATTTTGTCCGAGCACTTACTGCTGTTGGAAATTACCTTTTCGTTCCTTCTCTCCCTTTACTTGTGCACAAGAACGTAAGCTCAAGAACACAACCCGCTCACCGTGTGCCACGCTTGAGACACACCTGGTCCTTAGCACTTGCACGGAAAACAACTGCCGAATAAAGAAATAGGTCACAGAAGTGAAACAATGGGTAGCAACAGGCCTAAACCCATCCTTGTCTATTATTTCTCTCACCAGCTCAGGAGTCCACCTCTGCTGTCTCTTTTGGTCGTGACTTGTGAGGCTCTTCTGTCTTTGGCTCAGCTCACCCCTGGCCGAGTTAAGGGGGAGCCCACGATGCCCATTACACAGAGCCCAGAGCAGTGTCTGCTTCGTGCTAAGAAAAATGTGCCTTCCTCTGGGCAACACTGCCCTGTGCTGGGACATACACCTGCCACTTGGGACATCAGCCAAGCTCAGCTCCCCTCGCCCCCACTGCCAGGCACCTTCGTGCTGTGGCCTTGGACAGCCCTTCGCTGCCTGAGCCACGTAAGGCAAGTCGGATTTCCTAGCTGACAGAGTCTACTGAATGTGATGGTGTAGGAAATGCCACACCATCGTGGTCCCTGTGTGTCGAGTTCCTACTGTGCGCCGAGATCCTACTGTGTGCCAGGCAGTGCAAAGCACCAGGTATGTACCACAGGAAACGAGAAAGGACCAGAACCTGACCCAGGGATTTCAGAGTGTGTCGGGGAGAGAAGGTGTAAGAAAATACTCATAATTAATTTATCCTAGTTTTAAAAGCACTGCACATCTTTATTCACTCAGCCAAGTTCAAGCAGAAGCTCCTAGCACTTGAGGTTTGAGCCCCGTGCACAGGAGCCGTGTGGTAGATTTCCCCGTTTCTCCCTCAGGGACATACTTCCAAGTGCTGCACTGCTTGTTGCTTGGAGACTGGGTCATGCCCAGAGTGTGAGGTTTCCTACTGGGCTAGGAGGACCGGAGAGTCAGTTTTGAAATTGGTTGTCATGGTGGTGTTCTGAGGAGCCCTTTCTTAGGGTTTCCAGAGTGCCCGTGAAATCTTCCCTCTCAGCACTTCATCTATCATCCATCATGACATTTTTAGGAAAAGTATGCTGCAGACAGAAGCCCAGACAGCACCCCTCTGCTCTGCAATCCCAAGGCAGGGAGACGGGGTGCCTCCTGCCAGTCTTAGATTTCCAGCATCCCACCCCTCTCTTTGGCCCCTCAGTCCCAGGGGTGGCTGCTGCCCCTGACATTTCTGACCCAGGTCATTCCAGCAGCCTCGCTTTGCTCTTTTCACTGAACACTCTCTCTCTGCAATACTTAGGAGACTGCAGGTTTTCTGCAGGTCCACCTGGCTGGTACAAAAACATCAAATGTGTTTTGATGAGACTGGCTTTGACCTCGCTGAGAAAACGGCTGTGTGAAAAGGTGTCGTTTCTGGTGGAGAAATTGATTCTTGTTGCAGAAGAGCTTCTATTTCCCAGTTCGATCTCAGGCCAACAGCTTCACCTCTATTCATTTACCTGCAAAACAAGGAGCTGAATTCGGTCACGCCCAGAGCACCTTCCACTTGAACATTCTGAGACTCTGCGGCTGAGTCACTTTGACCTCATCCCAAGTTTCTTGAGAGCAGCCTACACCATCTTTGAATTCTCTCTTCTGCAGATCTCTTTATAACTCTTGATTGCGTTAGAAAGCTCTCTCTTACCAACATTGCTTTCCTTTCCCAGAGCAACCTCCCTGGTAGCCTACTTCCAGTTAAATTATTTCTTGGCTAGACTGGTTTTCCCTGAGAGAATTCAGGCATCCCTTACACGACTTGGCTCAATAATGTTTAAACTCTTTTCAAACCCCACGGGTGTTGCGCTAAACCACTCTCTCTCTTAGTACAAAGGTGCACGTTCCAGCTATTACCGCCAGCAAGTCAATATTCTGTCTACACACTCTTCCCAATATGGAGCAATAATAACAATCGTAAAAAGGATAGACTAAATGTGTAACAGATGCCACGCGCAACTGAGGTGAATGATTGTGGGTAAGGTACCGTCGCCACTCACCTCACACCCATCCAGCTGGGCCTCAAGCCACAGTTTACATGGGAATGTGGAACACACCCTCCACCAACCTGAAGTGGCAGAAAGAAAGAAATACTGCATTTTAATGTTGGAGAAACCGGTGATCCACTCAGTGCTCTTCTTTCACACACACATACACACACACACACACACACACACACACACACACACGCAGATCAGTTTCAATCATGTTTTTGTGCAAGGAACTTGATTCAACTTTATGTCAAGTTGGCCGAATTCTTATACTTGGGGAACAACGCCAGAGTTTTGGGCTGGAGGGGTTGAGTGGTTGTTCTGGGTTGTCACCAGTGAACCACGATCCTGTACTGAGGCAACCTGGGCTTCTGTCTGAAGGCGTGGCCGTTGCTAAATTAGAGGTCGAGCTTTTCTGAGATGGTAAAAAGAAGAGAACAAGACCGAACATGGCCGTAGACAACACCGCTGAGATTTCTATTTGCTGGCATTCCGGAGTCACTCTATTCCTTTGATTAAGAATTTGCATTCCCAGGAAGTAACACTGGAAGAATATTTTGTTGTCGTCCACTTCAGGTGTCTCGAGCTGTGTTTTTGTTGAGCACTGTCCCCTTTCCCGATGAGAAATTGCATTCACTCATCCCTGTGGTCTGATGATGTTCTGTGCCTCTCTGTGCTCAGAGTTTGGCTGCCATGGTGGTGGTTGGGGGTAACCATTTACAGGTGGCCAGGCTGTGAAGGGCTCCTGCTGTTCTTGCAGGAGTTGGTCTGTGTTCTGCAGGTGGAGGCTGAAGTGTCGCTGCTCCTTGGGCTTTGTCTTGTCAACACACAGTTCTTCTGCCAGCTTCTGCTGTGCTAGGATGAGGCGTGAGAAGCTGAGCAAATGTAGGCACCAGGGTCGTTTTAATATATTTTTTGTGTTAATGTAATGCAAGTAGACATTAATAAAGAAAATATAAGAATGCTTGTCTTCTATGAAAAAAATAAAACAAAATTTCATCACAAAATAGAGAATAATAATGGTTAATATACTATTTATCATGATTGTAAAAGAACGACCAAAACATTAGAGTACAAAGCTTAGAGAAAAAAGATTCTCTCCCACGAAGAAGCACATAAACAAAAGGATGAAACTTTCTTTCCAATTAACAAAAGAAACTAGTAGTATAAATGAAATAAATTAGCATTTATTTAAAATATTTTCCAAACAACAAAATAAATAATTTGGGGAATTATATGAACTCAATATATAGATTGAATTTCTCATGTAAGAAAAACCACATGATATTTAAACGTGTGTGTCTGATTTATTTCACTTAACGTTATGGCCTCAAGGTGCATCCATTTACCTACGAATGCCTCAAGTTTATGCTTCTTTATGGCAGAGTAGTACTCCATTGTATATAAACACCACATTTTCTTTATCTGCTCATCTGTTGCTGGACATGTACACTGTGTCCAAGTTGTAGGTGTTGTAAATTGGAGCACAGTGTTCTTGCTACTGAGCCTGGACCCCACCACTCTCAGGGCCAGATGCAGACAAAACCACTGTGAAAGTAATGTTCATTGTTTGCCAGAGTCCCTTTTTTCCTGTTTTTATTTTAAAAGATCTCTCGGTATCCTCATTTGTACTCTCCTCTTAAAAATATCCTTTTTATAATGGATCTAATAAAATCACTTACATTGAGTTATGTAGGGCAGATAAGAACACATCCAATATCATTGTCATTTGAGAAAAACAAATCAGAAAACACGATAAGGGGACGTGTCCAGAGTAGCTTACATTTAAAAGCAAATAAACCCATAAATTGAAAGGGAAATATCTAAGTGCAGAACTGGAGACACCGGCAAGTTGGTCAGGAGCCTTTTGAAAATGCCACAAATACATCCTCGGTGTTAACCTTGCTGCTCTGGTGTCCCAGCGGCGGATCCAGCCAGCCTCTCCATGCCGAGGAACTGGTCTTCTGGAGACCTTCACTCTGGCTTGACCTCTCCACTCAGGCAGCGCTGGTCTAATTGTGCATGAGAAAGGCATTGGTCTCACTGGAGAAATAACTGAAATGCAGAATAGGAACAAATTGTGGTGTAATCAAACACAAGTATACTTTCCTCTCCCACTTCACCTTTTTTTTTTTCAGAATTAATATAGTCATTATTTATTACAAACATTTACTAAGAAAAAAATTTATTTTTTTTAAGGGGGGCTTTTTCAGAGCTAATTTATTTATTTATTTATTTATTTATTTATTTATTTATTTATTTATTTTTTTATTTTTTTATTTTTTTATTTTAACCCAAGAACATGTATTGGTACATTCTACATACAATGGTCACATTCATTACATTAATTCTGTACCTATACATGATGTATCTTGGTTCTCCCCCCTCTTCCCCCCTCCCCTCTGCACCCTCCCTCCCTATTTACAGCAGGTTCATTCATCATTTTCCATATTTTCCCTTTCCCCTCTCTCCCCTGTTGCCTTTCTGCTTTTCTCCTTCTTTCCTTCTAGTACTCCTCTCCTCTGCCCACCATCCTCCTTTTATATAATATCTATTACACCTCTTTGTCCTTATTTACAATTATGGTCTCTCATATCAGAGAAACAAT